>CAJHQP010000195.1:0-246152 GCA_905132765.1 Moricandia arvensis | reverse complement strand
GTACTTCTACCATTCCAAGATGCGGAGCTACCACACCGAGGGGCGGAATAAGAAGCTTTGTAGAAAATCGAGACCTTAAAAAAGATTATTATTTAGAAAAATAGAAATTATTTGAAATAATGATATTTAGAAATAAAATTAACTAAATATAAATTAAAAAGGGACAATTTCAAGTTGACCACTTTTTATGTACCACTTTTCATTTTTACCTTCATTAAAGAGATATTTTCATAAATATCATTTTTGTAAGAGGTAATGTTTTATAAAATTAATTAGAATCCTAAATTTTACATTCCTAAACCCTACTCCACCCCACCCCTACCCCTCAACTCTAAATCCTAAGTATTATATTAATTAACCAAAGGGTTATAAATGTGTTTTTTCCTCTTAAAAATAATGGTAAAAATGATTAAGGTAAAAGTGAAAACTAGTACAAGGAAAGTGGTATTTTTGACATTTTCCCTTAAAAAAAATTAAAAAATTATTTATTGAATGTATGAAAAAAAAATTAAGTATTAAAAATGTTTTCTAAAAATATTTAATTAATATCACTGTTACAAAAAAATATTTAATTACTATAAGAAAGTGAAATTGTCTAAAATACCACATTCCTACAACCACTTTTCATGTTTACCTTAATTAATTTTATCCTCATTTTTTAATAAGGAAAAATACACTTATAATCCTAGGGATTAATTAATCTAAGATTTAGAGTTTAGAGTTGAAGGGTGGGATATGTTTTGGAATATGAAATTTAGGATTTTAATTAGTCTAAGAATTTTTTGTTTTCTTAACAAAGAAAGTATTTTTGAAAATGTCTCTTTATTGAGGGTAAAGATGAATAATGGTACCAATAATGTGATAAAAATTATAATTACTCATAAAAAGTTTTAAATATATTTAATCAATATGAAAAATGTTTTCATATATTTAATAAATGTTTATTTACTAGTAATAACAATTTCAATATATTTAATTAATATGAGAAACGCTTTTAAATATTTAATAAATATGAAAATATTTTTAAAAAAGTTTAAAATATATTTAAGTAATATCAAAAACGTTTTTATACACTTAATAAATATGAAAACATATTTAAAAATTCTTTAAATATAGGGAAATTTTCAATTTTATCATGTTATTGGTACCATTATTCATCTTTATCTTCACTAAAGAGATATTTTCACAAATACCTTCTTTTTGGGGAATTTTCAAAAATACTATTTTCTTTGTACCACTTTTCATTTTTACCTTCATTAAAGAGACATTTTCAAAAATAGCACTTTTTAAGGGGTCAATTTTTTTAAAATTAATTAGAATCCTAAATTTTATATTCTTAAACCCTACCCCCACCCTACACCACCCCTTAACTCTAAAACCTAAGTCTTAGATTAATTAACCCATGGGTTATAAGTGTGTTTTTCCTCTTAAAAAAGGGTAAAGTGATTAAGGTATTTTTGAAAAGTAGTACAAGGAAAGTGGTATTTTTGACAATTTCCCTTCTTTTTAAGAGGGAAAAGATTATTAGATTAATTAAAATCCTAAATTTCACATTCCAAAAACCTACCACACCCCTCAACTCTAAATCGTAAGTCTTAGATTAGTTAACCATATGGTTATAATTGTCATTTTCCCTTTTAAAAATAAAGATAAAAGTGATTAAGGTAAACATGAAATGTGGTAATAGGAATGTGGTATTTTTGACAATTTCCCTTAAATATATTTAATTTTTATGAAAAATGTTTGTATATATTTAATAAATATGAAAATGTAAAACGTTTTACTTCTGAAAAATATAAAAATCTTTCAAACTAAAAATAAAAGGGGAAAAAATATTTTTAATTGCAAAAATTTAATTTCTAAAAGAATACATAAAACCAACAACCAAACATTCTAAATCTCTATATCTAACATCCAAAACTCTAAATCTAAATTCTAAATCTAACAATCCATAATTTAACTTCTAAAACCTTAAATCTAACATTCAAATAACAAAATCAATCTACTCTATTAGGGAAGGAAACTTACATATATCAGGGTTGAAATTGGGGGAAGTCACCCAATTTTGAAGAGGAAATTTGAGATATAAGAGAGTTGTGTTCGAATTTAAACCAAAAAGCCCACACTTACCGAGTAATTTAGGTGTTTTAGTCTAAGTTTCTTTTCACGAATTTAATTCCCATAAATCAGAAAATCTTAATTTAAAAAATATTACTTAAGAACATCGTGTTGAACGAAGACACCATAATAGATGTTCAATCATATGGTTGACTATGGTCAACATATACTTAAGTAGTATTTCAAAAGCTCATAGTTCGCAAAAGAAATGCAAGATAGAAAAAGTTTAATTTGAAACTAGGCTTTTCTCCCTATTTTTGGTCACTAGTTTTCCCACTTTTTTACGATTTCACACTGCCTTCATTTGCCCCTACATTCTACATGTTTGTTTATCTTTTATTTTGATATAAATTTAAAATTTTCAAATCGAAACCGTTGATATACATCAAGTACAGCATATGAAATAGTACCAAACTAAAGAGTGCTTACTATATACTGCCTTGGTTGGTTGGTATTGTACTAAATCAGGAGTCAAGTCCCCATATAATCGTAGTTGCCAATTTTTCTGTTCAACAAAAGCTTTTTTCAATTTTTTGTCAACGTGTTTGATCAATCTGGTTTCTCCGTGTCTGTGCTGATTCTTTTCCTTCCAGATGGTATATGTTGTGAATTGAAACACATGAACATTGACTGTGTCAAGTAATTTGGGTCGATGATAATATCCCTTTTCAAATATCATACAGATAAATTTACTTGTTCTCTTACACTCCACTATGCCTCCATGTGTAAATTAATTTCGATAGACTCTAGAATACTCAAAAATTAGTCACAAACAAATACAAAAAAATAGTCGACATACCTTGAATGGTATCCCTTCTCATTAAAGTATATCATTTTATATAGGTTTTAGAGATACGACTTCAAAGTCTCCCTTCACGACATCAAAATATAAGCAATTTGAAACTGGAAAGAAAGAGAAAAAGAAGAGTTTGGAGAAGAAAAGATTTTTGTTAAAGGTGAATAAAATTGTGGTTAGTAAATCGATTTCAGGCTTATTCGATTAGGGTATTACGATGAAAGTAATAGTATCATCTACCACAAACTAAATGTGTATTTAATTATAGATGAACAACATTATAATCCTTAGGTATTACATTGTTAATGCGTAAACACCGATGCGTAAAACGCTTGAGTTCTTAAAAGTGGTATTAAATGAGTAACAAAAATAAGTTGTATATTAAATAGAGAACAAATATAGTTCATGTATCTTATAAATAATTGGAATTTACCTCAATTATTTTTGTAAACTTTAATATTTTATGAAAATAAGTTGTATTTTAAAACATCTTTTTTTGTTTCTCTACGAGTGAGGAGAAGAAATGTGTGAAGTTTTGTATATATAGAATTCTTCCTGACTAATTAGCTACTTCTTAATGACTGCATGAAAAACTTCGGTACACCAACCACAAAACGTTTGTCATGCATTTGTTACTAGTTTTTAACGACAAACTAGCGACTGATGTACGAACTGCCGAATACGTCAAAAATCAGTTGCTAAAATAGCAACTATGTTACGACTACAACTTACCAACACCAACGTAGTAGCATATTGGTCATAAATGAACGACTATTTTATATCTAATAGTGGAGGTCGCATATTTAAGAGTGAATTGGGATTAATTTTGTTCAGTAACAAATTATTCACACAGCGGTAGGTATTCGGTCGCTAATATTTGTGACTGTAGATGTAGCCACGAGACGTAGGGAAATCGTCTGTTTTCTTGTAGTAAATGGCTAATTGGAAACAAATACAAAAAGAAATCACATCATAGAGAAATAGGAATTATCTAATGATGAAACAATTCTAGGAATCAGCCACTCAACTTTTGGTTGAATTGGAAATGATAGATTGTCAGATAGCTACCAGATTCGTCTGGTTGATATATGGATATAATGGGTCACAGTGGGGCTTTGGAAGACTCTTGATTCACCCACTCTCTTTTTCTTCAATGTGACACACCAAGTAAAATCAATAGGTTGTTGATTGCTCTTTGTTCGCACACCCACAACACGTTGTTACTTAAGAACAAATGAATCACCAAGTTTGAGAGAGAAAGCTTTTGGTAAAGTTGATGATTGAGATTAAACAGAAATCGTACAATGGTTTTTGTAGAAGAAAAGAACAACATGCAACACTTATAAGGAATGTATAAAACTAGGAAAGACTTATCTACAAAGTAGGTAACTTTGAAGATCAAAACAATTGAATAGCAAGGCTGTTCCATTGACTTGACCAAAAACTACTTCCTTACTCTCTTTGGACCGGATCAAGCAACCAGCTGCTTCTCTTAGTTACTTGGACTTGGATCTAGTCAAAAATCCAACTGAAAAGGATAAGGAATCTTCAACTTGGGCGAAGTATTCTTCTTGCACTACAAGAAAATAGGCTAATACCAAGAGAATATCCCATCGGTAATCGGTCGGAATGGGTGATGTATTCAACTTGGGCTATGTAATCCGTCAGTATTTCCTGACCAATGATCCAACCAATTTTCCATCAAAAAGTCAAGAATTACCGATGACTCCTCTTCTGTCGGAATGTCAAATTTTTCCGATGAAACACATATGTGGTCATTACCAATAAAATGAATTCGTCATAGCTAACTATGGGTGTGTTTTGTCTAGAAACTCCGACTTATCGACGAAAAGGAGTCGGTAATGCCCGTCGATGGTTTTCTGAGAGATTTTTTATTTAAATGGATTTTTTAGTTTATTCAAATGTTTTATATAAGTAAACATTTAAAATATTATATCAAATATAAAAACTAAAATATTAATAATGCAAACTTAATTAAAATTAAAAGTCTTAATACATAAAGTTCAAATTAATAAACCAAACTAAAAATAGAAGTCATTCCTGAAACGTTGCTTCATCTTATCCCACAACGTCGTGGTGAGAGTTCGGTTTGTTGCTTCTCAGCTCGGATTTGAGCATTGTTAGCCAATATTTGAACATTGTCAGTCCATATTTGAACATTGTTGGTATTCTAGAACTCAGTTTTGTCATCCTTGTTCTTCATTTTTTCCATAAGCTCCTCAATGAGGATAGGAAAGTGAGCCGAAGAAGAAGAATCCCCCCCAATTGAACTACCTAACCCGGCATAATGATCTTTCTTCTATGGGACAACCTAAATGAAAAAGAAAGTTATAATCGTTTACATACATATATTGTGAAGAAAATATTTGGATACCTCAAGAATAAGGTTTTTTAGTTGGTCCCGAGTTAGGCTGTTGGAAGAAGCAGAAGATTTTCTTCACACATAGTAGCATGAGTCAAAAGGATGTCGTCTGCATGGGACTCCACAAGCTAGATGACTTCCTTCAAAACCTGGTCCGGAATTTGGCATGTATGCTTGTTGGGTTAGGCGGACTTCAACAGTTTCAAACTGTCGACATGGTTACCATCGTATGCTGCAAGTCAAATGCAGTATTGATTAATAGATTATAATAAAATTTATTTAAATATGCATTTTAAAACTTACTATCTGAAGTTTCCGGGTCCCAGGTTGTGGACATTAGCCAGTTTCGCACCACGGTTGCTATGCTGGTTACCCAAGCTGGTTTCCGACTGAGACTTTGTATCAGTTTCTCCCAATGGGCTAGCAAATCCGTCCAAACACTCGGGCTTGTGTTCTTTGGCTCTGACGTTACGTTCTTACTTCTTCTTCCACTCATTGATGCGCCTGTTGTAGTGGTGAGCCACTACTTTGGTGAAAGCGATTTTCACCCTTCCTGTCAATCTCAAATCATTAGTTAATTCTTGTTGAAAAAAAAGAAATGAAGTTATAAATATAAGGTATAAAAGAAAAAATATATTAAAATGAGAAATAATAATACCTCAAATAAACCAGCGATCGCGCTTTATTTCATGAAGGTCATGGTAAGTCAGATAACCGTGCTCGAGCATGTTGTACTCCACCCTCAGTAAGATTTTATTGACACCATTGCTAAGAAACCATACCTATGAGAACCAAATCTCCCACAATTAATAGTAAACATTGAATATAAAATACAATAAAATTTTTAAAAAACAAAGACTAATAAAAAGTTGTTTTGGGATTTGCTGATAATGTGGATCGAGACGCTGGAGAGGTTCTCGGCCAGGTTGTTGAACCAGCTCTTCAACGGTCATCCTAGCCGGTTATCCCCCACTTAGACCTTTAGAATGTTCGGTTTGTTAAACACTAGGGATGCGAACACCCGAAGAGGTACTCCTACCATTCCAAGAAGCGGAGCTACCACTCTAAGATGCGGAGCTACCTTAAAATGATTATTATTTAAAACAAATTAAAATTATTTGAAATAATTATATTTACAAATAAAATTAGCAAAATATAAATTTAATAATTTATTTAATAAATGAATGAAAAACCTTTTAACTATTAAAACATTTCTAAAAATATTTAATTGCTATCAGTGTTACAAAAAAATATTTAATTATTCTAAAAATGTTATAAATATATTTAATTAATATGAAAAATGTTTTCATATATTTAATAAAATATGTATTTACAATTAATAACGTTTTAAATATATTTAATTAATATTAAAAACGTTTTTAAATATTTAAATAATATTTAAATATTTTTAAATACGTTTTAAATATATTTAATTAATATCAAAAACGTTTTTATACACTTAATAAATATGATACCATATTTATAAACGCCTTAAATATATTTCATTAATATGTAAAATTCTTGTATATATTTAATAAGTATGAAAAAATATTTAAAAACGTTTTAATTTTACAAAAATATTAAAACCTTTAAAAATAAATATAAAAGGGAAAAATATTTTTAATTTCAAAAAAATCAAATTTTTAAATGAATACACAAAACCAACAACCAATCATTCTAAATCTCTATATCTAACATCCAAAACTCTAAATCTTAATTGTAAATTTTACAATCCATAATCTAACTTCTAAAACCTTAAATCTAACATTCCAATCACAAAATCAATCTAATCTATTAGGGAAGGAAAATTTACATATATTAGGGTTGAAATTGGGGGAGATCACCGGATTTTGAAGAGGAAATCTGAGATAGAAGAGAGTTGTGTTTAAATTTAAATCAAAATGCCCACACTTACCGAGTACTTCAAGTGTTTTAGTTTGAGTTTCTTTTCACAGATTCAGTTCCCATAAATGAGAAAAATCTTAATTTAAAAAAAAATTACTAAAGGACATCGTGTTGAACGATGACACCATGTCACATGTCGAGTCAGATGGTTGACTATGGTCAACAAACATTTAAGTAGAATTTCAAAAGCTTATATAGTTTTTTTATTCAATTCATGATGATATATACACTATTACATAGTTCACGAAAGAAAATGCACGTTGGAAAAAGTTTAATTTGAAAATAGGCCTTTCTCCCTATTTTTGGTCACAAATTGTTTTACGATATCACGTTGCCTTCATTTCCGCCTACATTCTACATGTTTGTTTATCTTTTATTTTGATATAAATTTAAATTTTTCAAATCAAAACGTTGATATACATCAAGTACACGGTGTCAAAATGGGTCATGACCCATGGGTTGACCCAACCCAAATTGACCCATTAACCCAAATGAACTGTTTATTTTTGATCCAATGGGTTAATGGATTAACAGGTTATTGGGTTAACAAGTTAATGGGTTAACAAGTTAAATAGATATATTGGGTTGGGTCAACCATGACCCATTAACAATAAAAATTGACCATTTAATCATATTAAACATTGTATTCACTATATTCATCAATAAATTTCTTTTTTGACCAAAAGACTATTAATTTGATCGATTAATCTTTGATTAATTATAACAAATTTAAAACTATTCATTAGTATTAATTAATAACAATGTACATATATTTTGATGGAAAAAATATATATATACACATTTTAGTTTCATACTTAGAATTTGAAGACAAAAATGATTTCTATTTATATGATTATATTTTGAACCTTTTAAAAATCTGTAAATCTAATCTATTACCCTTATATTACCCTTATATTACCAATGGCATATTACTTAAAATGCCACTACTTTTTCAAACAAACTTTTGCCTTTCATCAAGGGTCCTATGGAAAATTACAACATGGACTAACTATTACTGTATATACGAATTTTCTTTATTTGTAACAGTTAAAGAACATGGGATAACTTGCTTCAAAAATCAATCAACCTTACAAAAACGTCTTGTGCTAATTTGGGCCAGAGTTAATGGGTTTAGAATGTGCTTAATATGTATATGATTTTGGTGTGGGTGGGCTTAGAATATGTTCAATTGGCTTATCTTTGCTTTTCCATTTTGAAAATGAATCGATTAGTAAAAATATTAATTGATTACGCATGGCAACATATCGATCACCAAGGACAAATCAAAAGCATTGACTTTTTTTCTCTTTTATTTACATCTTTGATTGCCAATAAAACGACAGTTGTAACTAATTTTATTTAAAATAATATAATTTTGACTTTATAATATAAAAGTGTACTAAAATAGAGAAATTGACAAAAATATTATATATTATATTTTTACTACCACTTTTCATATGTATCTTAATCAATTTTACCATTATCTTTTTAAAAAAATACACTTATAGCTTTAGGTTATTTAATTTAATACTTAAGTTTAGAGTTAGAGGGTTTGGTAAAGTTTTAGAATGTGAAATTTAGGATTTTAATTAATCCAAGATTTTTGCCTATTAAAAAAATATTTGTAAAAATGTCTTTTTAATAAAGAATTAACTTAAAATTGATGTTGGGTTGATGGATCAACCATTAACCCATCTGACCCATGTAATTTAGTGGGTCATGGGTCAACTCAACCCATTTAATAATTGGGTTGGGTTGACCTATGACCCATTAACAATCAACCCATTTGGGTTATGGGTTGGGTTGACCCATTTGACCCATTTTGACATCCTTAAGTACAGCATATGCAATAGTACTGAACTAAAGAACGATTTCTATATATTGCCTTAGTTTGTTGGTCTTGTACTAAATCAGGACTCAAGTCCCCATATAATCGTAGTTGCCAATTCTTTCGTTCAACAAAAGCTTGTTTCAAAAACTTTTGTCAACGTGTTTGATCAATCTGATTTCTCCGTGTTTGTGCTGCTTATTTTCCTTCCAGATGGTATATATTGTGAATTGAAACACATAAACATTGTCTGTGTCAAGTAATTTGGGTCGATGCTAATCTCCTTTTTCAAATATCATACTGATAAATATACTTGTTTCTTACACTCCACTACGCCTCCACAGTGTAAATTAACTTTGATAAACTCTAGAATACTCAAAAATTAGTCACAATCAAATACAAAAATCAGTCAATATATCTTCAATTGTATCCCTTCTCGTCAAAGTACATCATCCTCTACAGGTTTTTGAGAATCAATTTCAATTGTCTCCCTTCACGACATCAAAATATAATCAATTTGAAACTGAAACGAAAGTTGAAAAGAAGAGGTTTGAGAAGAAGAGATTTTTTTTTAAGAGTGAATAAATTATGGTTAGTAAATCGATTTCATGCTTATTCAATTAGGGTGTTTCGATGAAAGTAATAGTATCATCTACCACAAACTAAATGTGTGTTTACTTAAATTTGAACAACATTATAATCTTTATGTGTTACATTGTTAATGCGTAAACACCGATATAGTTTTAAATAACTAACAAAAATAAGTTGTATATTAAATATAGAAAAAGTATAGTTCATGTATCTTATAAAAAATGGAATTAACCTCAAGTATTTTTGGAAAATTTAATATTTTAAATTTAAAAAATTTACACTCCAAACTCTACAACAAATATTGGTTTCACTTCTGGTTAAATGTTTATTTAGCTACTCTCTTATTAAAGTAAGCTCAAGTTCAAGTCCAAAATCATTTTTAAGAATTATGAATTTATTTTTAATTATTTAGTATAAGATAAACATATTACTTTTCATTCTCTTTGAAATATAAACAAACTGATTTAATGAAAGAAAGAAATATAGAGAATGTTGACAGTTTCTCAAACAAAAATTTAAGACCTTTTTTAGAAAGTCTTAAACCATATGTTTTTTCATTATTGGTTCATGTTCCTATTTAATTATTTGATTTATTTTTTACCTTTTTTGGGGGAAAAGCCTATTTCAAACTAAACTCTTTCGTTATGACTTCTTGACACCCGTTAGATTTTTGTGCATAAGTAAGCAATCAATGAAATTTCAACAAACGGAAAAAGACTATACATATAAGAAATAATATAAACTAGGTGATCGGACACATGCACGAAGTGAAATTTATATACTAATAATCGTTGAATATTAATTTTGATCGTTCAACCATTATGTCATAAGTCCGCAAAAGTATAGTCATGATCCATCAATAAAAAGTTGATGAGAAGGGTCATGTTTGTTGATATTTTGCTTTTTTTACACCTATTTAATTTACATTGGGTTTCAATGATGTTATAATTCATCATCTCACTTCGATAAGAAGAATTGTATTTTCGAAATGATATGATCAAATAACATTTTAAATCTGCGCTTGCGCAAAATAAACATTAATAATGTATACAAATTATTTATAAATATTATTATTTATTTTTTTTGTCCGTTTATGCAATAATAAATAAATTGAGAAGCGAGTCACTAATATGTATATAGTTAAATTGGAATAAGCACATAAATAAAAACAACTCTTTTTATACAATAATTTTGTTGGTAAAAAAAAAAATAACCATTTATTTAATTTATATAGCATATAGTTAAAATCAGACGATATTGACGTAGATATATAGTATATCCTAATATGAATATTTATAAATTGAAGCTTCGTACACATATGATTTTATTAACATTTTTATATTTGAGGTAACAAAAAAAATATTATTATTATTATTAATATAAATATTTATTAATTGAGGCTTTTTACTCAATGTAAATTTTGAAATTAACATGTTTATGTATTATATATATATATATATATATAATCTGAATATATTAATGAAACATTATATTTATTTGATTTTATGATCATTTGTATCTTGTTATAACAACAACATTTAAACCATTGATAACAAAAATTTCAATGTGAATTTTAACATTCTTAGTAATTTATAATCGTTAAAAAAATTAAAATATAGCATTTTAGAATTTAAAAAAAAAAAATTATATGCTTAGTGTGATTTTTTAATTTATTTTAAGAATATAAATTAAACAAAAATGATAAAGAATAAAAAATGTTTTTATCAAACCTTTATTATTCAAAATCATTAATTGTCATATTTTTTTAATGATATTAGGTAATTCCATGATTTTTTTTAAGGAAAGAATGAAGAAATATTATTTTATTCACTACTAATTAATTTTATAGTTAGTTTAATAAAAGTATAATATATATTTAGATGAGCCGAACTTTTTTTCAAAAAAAAAATCTAAAAATCTTAATAGTGATTGTAAAGTTCCATGACTAATATATAAGAGATAACTATATATTTTCCACGCTTTGTTAAGAGTGATCAATAAAACTGTAAACGAATATACAAAACCTTGCTTAAATCCTTTAAGATGTTGTATAAAAGACCTTTTAACACTTAAATATCGAAACACATATTATTATTTAACAGGACAACAACTAGAGACTATGGAGTTAGCGACGGTTGGGTCGCGTTTTGACACTCGTGGATTCTTCCTTTAGTGTTCTTGGGTTAGCCCGATAAGCCTCAGGATTCACGTCATCACTTCTTCCACAAACTGTCCTTGGAGCCGCCATCAGAATCATTCCTTTCCACAAGTTTTTCATGCTCATTTTTGTGACAACCCCATTCTCCTTCTTACTATCATCTTCTAGCCTTTTCTGCAGTAAAACATGACCATGCCGGAAACTACTAGTCGGATTGGCGGGTAAAGATCCCTCGTCAATCCTCTTAGAGATACTCATGATCTCATAAGGGTCAAGAAGACTAGAGAACTTGGTTTCTTGCTCTTCACGCGACAAATGATCAGTGTCGGATTTAGAAACCCTATTCTCGGATAAAATCATGCTCTTGCTGGCTTCGAGCTTGTACCGCGAAGGTCGAGGTGTTTTTGTGGCTCTTGTCGTGAGATCAAATTCTCTAATCATTGGTTTTCCTTCGTTTCTTTGGTACCAAGCCCAGGCCGCAGCTTTCACTGTCGCTAGCTCATCTTCTCCGCCAGCTAAAACTGTCGGTGGCCATCTCTTCTTTCTTCTCTTACTATAGCTGCTGCTTATGATCTTCTCCGACATAATTGGTTTTCAAACGTAGTAGTTGGGGAATGGACGCATCGTTCTTTGAGTATAAATTTATTTGGTTTGTGGACTTTGGAGAGTACACGTTAATAGTGGCCAACGGAAAGGCTGAAAACAACTGGGTGTGTGAAAAAACAATTAATAAAAATGAGAAAAAGAGTAGTTGTTGTGTTTGCTTTTGGGGCCATTGGTAGATACATCAATTATTCAATAGAGAGAGAGAGTGTTGTATCTTTGTAGTTGGACTTTTTTTTTTTTGATAAGTATGTGAATTTCATTATAGAAATAATGACACAGGGATACAATTAGTTTTTGAGACTCAAATCCTAATGTATCTAAGAAAGCTTGTTAAAAGCAAGGGTCTTGCAAAGCCCCAAAAAAAGGAAAAAAGACTTCACAAGACAACAAGGTTTAGTCACAGTCCATAAACTATGAAAAAAGCTTAGCTAAAACTAGAATCAACGCAACAGCTATTTAGAAAACCAGTAGATCAACGTCTAATCTCATTACCGGGACCTGTAAGAAGGACGGGAATCAATGGAGAGGAACAGCCGGAGAACAAACCAAGGACCCGTAGCTTGTCCCGAAGGCAACTCCGGTGGGGCGATAGGCGAAGCAGGATAGACCACGTCCTGGTCCGGCCATCTCCCGGAGAGAGTTCACTCCAGACGCCGTATCTCCAAAAACCAAACGAACGAGCCCCTGTGGATCCAAACCCGAGTAGAAGAAACCATCAGTAAGCGCGGAGTGATGCAAGAGGAAGCAAGCGGAGGTTAAGGCACTCGACTCCGGTCCCTTCCTACAAGCAAATACTTAGGAAAGATTAGGCTTCAAACACAAGGAGGAGGCAGGAAGGATGTCTGTCGGTTTCTTTCTGGAATTCTGAAGAACAGAGGAGCATGAGCCCCAAACAACAACCAGTTACAGAGAACCACGAAGCTAAGCTGGAACGAGAAACCGAACGTAAGAAGAAGTCCCCGACGAAGCCTCAGAGTCTCCTTTACATTGCAGATCGAGAGATCTAGATGGGGAAGTTCAACGGAGCAACCGACGGAGAGGAGAGAGGAGACGAGGCAGCGAACTGGCCGGCTAAGCAGAGGCAGCGACGCACTACGAGGCCGGCGAACCCTCCAAGTCGAATCTGACCCAGATCCAACCCTATCGAACCCAGATCTGTCTCCCGAACGGTGCTTCCTGATGAAGATCGCCTTACCACTACTTCGCCAACC
Source organism: Moricandia arvensis (assembly GCA_905132765.1). Classification (NCBI taxonomy): domain Eukaryota; kingdom Viridiplantae; phylum Streptophyta; class Magnoliopsida; order Brassicales; family Brassicaceae; genus Moricandia; species Moricandia arvensis. The sequence goes on along the minus strand of CAJHQP010000195.1, from coordinate 232,556 downwards.
CTCCGGAGAGCCTAAGCACACGCTTAGCCACCACTTTTAACCGCCAGATCCGGCCGCTATCGGGCGGAAAACCAGAGTAGGTTGAAGCAAAGAAATAATGGAGGAAACCGATGCGACACCAGGATGAGAGGCCGAAACCGTAACAAGGATGGGGGGTGGCGACCGACGGCCGGAGAGCCACCGTCGGCCACCAGAGACGGTGCAAGTGAGAGGCGCCTAGCGAAGAAGGAGAATGGAAGAAAGAGAAGAGAGAAAAAAGTTTCTCTCACCTCTCTCTTAATTTGTGGTATGTTTGTAGTTGGACTTACATTCTGCATTTACTATATTCCTTTCTATACAACAAAATCCCTGCACTTTTTTGTTTTATGTGAATACTATGTCAAATGTTGAGCTGTTCAAGTTGTGTATTAAAATATACAAAAACGTTATTAAATTTATATTGTGAAAATAATTTACTTAAATATGCTTATGTTTATATTGTTAAACTGATTAAAATTTTAACTTATGTATAATTGATCTTAAGTAGTGTTTTATAAGTTTTACTAGCACTCAGTAATTAGAGATTTGGGAATTGATATCACTATTCTCTTTGTACGATTGATATCACATTTACCAAAAACTCAATCGAAACCGATCTAAACCTAACCGATTACACCTTAACCCGATATATTTTTAATCCAAAATCTCTTAACTTATTTGTTGAGAGTTAGAAAGATTGACAGTTAGGATTTCTCAAGACAAATCGCAAGCTGGGGGAGTGAGACAAATAGTGGGTTTAGGTTTAGTCATCTAAGAATCAGGTTTTGATTGTTTTAACTTTGACTATGGAAAGTGATGAGGGAAATGGAGAAACTTGGATTCATGTTCTTGTAACTTCAGCGATACATGAAGAAGAGGAAAATTGAGAGTGGAGAGTTTATGTTGTTGAAACTTTGACGATGGAAGATGAGGCAAAATGTAGTGGTGTTGTTCTTCTGGAGAAGGAAAATGAGAGGAAGACAAGGAACATTGAAAGTACGAAATCAGAAAGAAAAAAAGAAACCAAGAAATGATAACAAGGAAGACAAAGAAGATGAAAATGAGGAAATTGATTATGGTGAAGAATAAGAGAGATCACAGTTTGGTTCAAACTCAAAAAGAGAACAGAGCTCTAGGGTTTGATTCAGACATCTCACCTTCTGCTCTTCCACACGACCAAGCTGAGGTATGATGGTGAAGATTAAAACCGTCCAGACTTTCCTTGATTTTTCTCTCAGTTTTTTCTTTCTGATTTCTTTCAAAGTCTCTCTGATTTTTGCTTCTGTTTTTGGACTCCCGAGAAGGTGAAAGGGAGATTTAAATATCTGAGATGAGCTTATGTTGAGTGTCCAGCTGAAGAAACAAAGCAAGGTTAAGAGAAGACATGCGGCGAGCTACTTCTTCGCTCTCATAAGCCAAGCAGCTCTCCTTTCCCTCTCCTAAAGAAAGCTCCAAGCAGTCATCTGCTTCTCACATGATCAACTTAAGAAAGAAGCAAGCTCATAGCTTGTGACAAGCATGTAACTTTAATGAGCGAGTGGGGAATAGGCAGGTGAAACATACATGACTGATTTATTAAACAAGCAAGCAGGCTGGAAAGGTTCAAGTAATGTGATGGATCAGGAAGAAAGATAGGAAGCTGGTCGATCTTTTCGAACAGTTCTCGACCAAACGCTCCTTGTCCTTCAGCTCTCGTCATGCTCTCAGAAAAATTTGGCCAGAATTATCGTGGTAAGGTCATTTGACCACTAGACAGTCCCGTGGAGACATTGATTCACCTGGTTATTTTAATTCTGATCAGACCAACTATGAACTGATCATACGGAAATTTTCTCGACCAACATCCATCCGCTCGTGACGATCATTACACTCCCCCCCCCTCAAAATAATCATCCGAAAGTTTCAAAACATAGCTATACAGTTTACTAGAAAACTGGAATATCTGCGAAAGGTTCTAGACAATCAGCTCGAAACTTATCTTCATTTTTCCATGTTACAAGAACTCTCTCTTGTTTTCCTCAAAATACTTGAATCTGAAAATTTTATCGATTATTCAATCTTTTGATATGGCGCTCGCCTATCCGCAAATGACCTTCATGATAGGTGAGTTTGGGTTGCAAGTACTATGGTTGTTCCGGCTGGAACATACTTGGATCTGGTATATGCTTATTTAACATTGATACATGGAATTCTGGATGCATAGGTACATCGGGTGGAAGTTCAAGTCAGTAGGCTACTTCTGCAATTCAAGGCATATTATAGACTTGGAAGTTGTTGTTAGGACATTGATACCAATGCACAAGATTCCTTCAACGTCATTTTTATCGAAGCTAGAACTAAGGCGGTTGTACCAGTGCTGGAGACAGTTAGAAGGCAAGCAATGCTCAGAATCATAAAAAAGAAACAAGAAATCTGAGAAGTGGCAGGAGATAGTTACAAAATACGAAGTCAAAATGCTTGAATGTTGAGAATATCTATATGGCAAAATGACTTATAGTGATTCTATCAATATGGTTGGAGGACCACATTTTTGGATGTAAAAGGTCAACACATGTCAGTAGAAAACCCACTATATCCTACACTTCCTGAGAGGAAGAAGAAAAAAAAAAAGCAAAAGAATTTCGAAGATTCAAAAGAATGGATAATTAATTAAGATGGAGAAGCAGGTAGAAAATCGTGGAAGCCAAAGACGCGTCATGCATTGATCTAAATATGGAGAGGTTGGCCACAATGCAGCATTTTGCAAGATATACCTGAAGAAAAAAATTAAGACCGAAGCAAATGACATGTACATTCAGTACATTTTTCTTAATTACTTTGAACAAGTTTATAATCTTGCAAGCTTTTTCCCTTTACAGGAACATGGAAGCTCTTCTGGTCCCGATGTCATTGCAATGACACAAGCATCCAAAACAAGCAAAGACTAAGCAAGCAAAGGTCTTCTTTGTATCACTATGACATGTTTTGTAATTTTACTAATGTGATTAACAATCAGTTTCTACGAGCAAAAGCGCCAAATATACGAGCAATCAGTTTCTATTAAAGAGATTATGGTAATTAAAAGTGAATTGGTTAATTTGGTAAAAAACTGTGAACAATCGATCATTTTTAGTATAGGGAGAAATTTGACAAGTCTAAAAGTAAGTGATTGTGTGTTGGTGTCAGATTGTCAATAGTACAAGGGAAAAAGTGTTGTCAACCCAGTTATAAATTTGTTTTTATAAAATATATGTATATATATATATATATAACAAATACAGAAATATATTAATAGCATAACCTTATGTCATTTTAAGCATTTCAGCCTTCTATGCGCTTTGAATATCCAGCAATCTACATGTCACTCGAATCATCTCTCTTAATGTTTCTCAGTTTGAACAGAATCTCACGTCTCTGAAACATTCGAGCAAGGTAATACAAAAATTGGACCTGTGATGTTTCAGGCTGGTTCTGGTTAAGTAAACGATCTAATCATAAGAAATGAAACAAATTTACAAACAATAAAAGGCATAGTGAGTGATAGAACTACATTTGGCGCTTTTGCATGTCATGTTTAACTTAAGCAAAAGACTTCCGTTGACACGGTTTAGATGCCAAGTAGTGCTTATCGACCTATCCAGCTTCGACCAGAGATCTTTTTAATGCCATTCTCCTTCATCTTATCCCTAACATGAGCCACATCTGCCCACCGGTCTAAAGCTGCATACATGTTTGACAAAAGCACATAGTTGCCAGCACTTTGCGGTTCAAGCTCAAAGAGCCGCTTTGCAACTACTTCTGCTATCTCAGAATCTCCATGCACACTACAACCACCCAAAACCGAACCCCAGGCACTAGCATGAGGTTCCACAGGCATTACTTTAATAAGCTCAAAGGCCTCTTTAAGCTTTCCTGACCGGCTAAGAAGGCTCACAACACAGGAATAATGATCAGGAGATGCCACAATACAATATTCCTTTTGCATCAACTCGAAGTACCTTAACCCATCCTCAACAAGCATAGCTTGGCTACAAACTTTCAATATTACTGTGAAGGCAACACTATCGGGAACAATACCTTCCTCTACCATTCTCTCAAACAGCCGAACAGCTTCGTCTCCACACCCATGAATACCCATTCCTTCCATCATCGAACAGTACGAGACAAGATCCCGCTTAGGCATCTCTTCGAACAATCTAGCGGCTCTGTCCATGTGGCCGCATTTGGCATTCATGTCTATCAAAGCAGGTGTAACATAATGACTAGAAAATCTGTTCACCATGCTTTGGTGCAGATAAGAATCAACCTGTTCACATAACTCAAAGCTACCCATCTGAGAACAAGCTGACATCAAATTCACCATTATAAACACATCAGGCTGGACATTCTTGTCACACATTTCATAAAACATCTTCACCGCCTCGTTTGGCTGGCCGTTATGTGCATAACCCGATATCAAAGCTGACCATGCCCTAACATCAACATCACTCGCTTGCTCAAACAAAACCTGAGCGGAACGCATATCACCACCTTTAGCGTATCCATCAATCATAGAGGTATATGAAATTATGTCTTTCATAGGCATTTCGTCAAACAACTTCTTAGCATTCACCAAATCTCCGGACTTGACAAACCCATCAATCAAAGCATTCCAAGAACCAATATTACGCTCGGGCATAACATCGAACATCTTCTTTGCTTCCTCTAGCTCTCCAGATTTCACATACGCTACCATCAAAGCTGTCCAAGAAACTGCATTTCTCTCAGGCATTTCACCAAACACCTTGCGTGCGCTCACTAAATCCTTACATTTACCATAGAAATCAACAAAACTTGTGGCCAAGACCACATCTTTATCAAACCCATTTCTCAGAACCAACGCATGAACAGATGACCCAACACGAACCTGCCCATTGTTAGCACAAACTTTCATAACCAAAGGGAAAGTATACTCATCGGGTCGAGCCAAGCCTGCTCTCATCATACGGACAAGAAGCGAAACCGTGTCAAAGAAGAGAAACCTATTAGAGTATCCTTTGATGAAACAGTTCCAGAGATGAGTGCAAGGGTGAGGAACACGCTCGAAAACAGAGGAAGAGTAAGGAAGAGAGGAGGATGAGGAGAGGAAGATGGAGACGAGATTCTGATCTTGCTCAAGACCTTTACGGATGATTCTGGCATGGATTTGACGAAGCTGGACCTCAGACTTGCAGAGCTTCAAAAGGGTTTCGATTGACGCCAAGGAAAGGGGAGATGATCTCTGGATCATTCGGCTCGCATATGTATGTATGCGTATCCTATTTTCATCACAAGAATCTTGGTCTGGTTTTAGTTTACTACAGACTCTGACAGGAATCGGTCTTTGTGAGAAGAGTTGAACTGTGGGATTTGTACACAGAACTGAAAGACTTGGAGAAGAGGGTTTAGCCTTTAGGGTTTATTTCCCCATGGGAAGTGGAGATAAAATGATTTTATGGTTTAGTTTGAGTTAAAAACGAAAATCGATTCTGTTTTGTTTCACTTTGGGGCTAGCCGATCCGGTTATAAGATCTTGAAATTTTATGAGATGGTTTGTTTGTCCATCCAAATAGTTTTGTTAAATAAATATTTAAATAAATTTAGCACAAATTTCTAAAATAATTATTTTAAAAATTTTTGTCACAAAAATATTTACAAAAATATATCAAAATAAACATTTTTCTTTTTTCTTTTTAATTTTAAACATCACCTCCACTACTCCATTCTATAATTCTAAACTCTAATTCTAGATTAGTTAATCCAATGAGTATAAATAAATATTTACACTATTTAATAAAGTCTATTTTGATCATTTTTCTTCTTAAATAGTATTTTATGGACAAAAACTTTTTTGAGTCTATCTTAAAATATTAATCGTAGATTTATGTTTGTTTTTGTATTTTCATTTCCATCCAAACAAATTTAATAAACAAATTATTAAAATATTTTAGTTTCGATTTAATATATGTTTGATATTAATTTAACTATATTATTTTTTACTTTTATTTAGTCTAATATATTTATATTGACATTATTTTAAACTTAGCATTTTAACATTCATAAATTATTATTTCATATATATTTATAAATTTTTATGTAGACTAATTTACTACAATAATAACATCTAATAAACAAAAAGTTTGATAAACATTTACTTAGAAACTTTACAGTTTCAAACTTAGAAGAATATTAATATAAACTAATTATAACATTCAAATAAATATATCTAAAATTAGTTTTGCTTTTTCTATGGAAAACACGATTTTTTTACGGAAATTACGATTTTCTGGTTTTGGGCGAGAAAACACGATTTTTGGTCACTCAATTTTTGATTTCGGTAGGAAACCATAATTTTGATTCTAATGGGAAAACACGATTTTTTCTATTTTGGCGGGAAAATAATTTTTTTCGGTTTTGTCAAAAAAATGAAACTTTCACTTTAGCAGAAAACACATTTTTATTTTGGTGGAAAAATGAATTCTCGGTTTTGACAGAAAAAAACGAAATTTGGGTTATGGCCGGAAGTGGATTTTCTGGGAAAATGAAATTTTTAGTTTTTGCGGGAAAATGAGATTTTTCAGTTTGGCGGGAAAACTCGATTTTGAAATTTTGATGGGAAAATGTGATTTTTTGGTTTTGGGGAGAAGAAGTGATTTTTCAGTTTTTGGCGGGCAAATATAATTTTTGGTTTTTGCGAGAAAAAAAATCTCGATTTCGTAGGAAGAAGATTTTCCAGTTTTAGTGAGAAAACGAGATTTTCTGGTTTGGTGAGAAAACGGGGTTTTTATGGTTTCTGTGGGAAAGCAAGATTTTACAGTTTTGGTGGAAAATGTAATTTTCATTTTTGACATGAAAATAAGTTTTTTTTAGTTTTGACGGAAAAACGAGATTTTTGGTGTTTGTGGGAATACGAGATTTTTTTGGTTTTGGCGGGAAAATGAGATGTTTTGGTTTTGGGCGAGAAAACAAAATTTTTAGTTTTTGCAAAAAAAACGTGATTTTCGGTTTTGGCAAAAAAATGAGATTTTCGGTTTTGACAGAAAAACAAAGCGTAAAAAACAAGATTTTTGGTTTTGATAGAAAAACTAAATTTCTTGTTTTGACGAGAAAAGTGCGATTTTTTAGTTATAGCAAAAAAACAAGATTTTCAATTTTGACAAATAAAACATGATTTTATCGTTTTGGTAGGAAAATGTTTGTGTGGTTTTTATGGAAATATATATATTTGTGGTTTTGTCATTTTTTTTGTGAGTGACAAAATGATATTAGGTTTAGATTTATAATTTGTTAACTATATATAAAGTATAATAGATCTTATATTATTTTGACAAAACCATTTTTTTCTTTCTTCAATTTGGATCAACTAACTGATTTTCCAAGCTAAACCTAAATTTTTAAAACTCACCCAGATGACGTGTATTTTTAAGTTTAAACAAACGATATTTTTATCTACATCTAAATGACTCATTTGACTGTGAAACAAATAACTCCTTTTGTCGTGCAATAACTAGGGCTAGGCAGTAATACTTGTTACTCGGTCAAAACTTGCTACTTAACTCGTACTCGGTTTGAAAAACTAAGTAATTGGCGTTGTCAAGGCAAATAACAAATCTGTAAATCTTACTACTTGCAAGTACAAGTCAAGTATCAAATATCATAATTGTTTTTTTAATATTCGGCTCGTTACTTATTTTATTACTTGTTATTGCTCTAAAAAATTATAATACCTCTTAAAATATTTGTTTTATCATTAATATTGTAATAAAATTCAAAAAAAAATATAGCATTTTAAGTATTTAGTGTAATACATATTTATTTTAGACGAGTTATATACACACATTAAATCAAATAACTTAAACAAATTAAGTAGAGTAACAAGTATATGAAAAAAAACAAATTTATATGTTTTGGTACATTTAGTTTTTAGAATTTTAAATCTAAACAAACAAGTATCAAGAATTACCAAGTAACTTGTAAGTATTTAAAATATAGACAAGTACTTGACTAACAAGTACTTGATCTTATAAGTATAAGTACAAGTCAAAAATTTAAATACTTGAACAAGGCAAGTAGAGTAATGGGTAGGGCGAAAAACCCAAGGTACCCGGCTTGACGCCGTTATACTTACAGAAGTTAAGTTAGTGTCTCTAGGAAGGGAAAAAGTAGGTCTAACAGGGACTATACTTGCGCCTATGAGATTGTTAAGTTGGTCACTAGAAAGTTCTCTCACATTTCTAGTTCTCTACTCTCTATTTTTTTATGTCGATATGAGATTTCGAGGATGGCTAAACTTTTTTACCAACTCCAATGTATTTTCCTAGTTTAAGTTTAACATTTAAAATAAAGATGTATCTCCACTCCAATGTATTCCTTTATTTTTACTTGTAAAAAGGAATACTCTCACAAGTTTCTATTTTTATTTGACAACAATTACTTTTTATGAAAAATTATAATTAGCCATATCTACTTTTGATTTTTTCAAGATTTCCATAAAATTATGACTTTGTTTAAGGTAAAGTTTTTTTAAAAAGATTATAATGTAAATAAAAAAATGTGATTCTATTTTTATAAAGCCGTATTTTCTATATAAAAATAATTTTTTGGTTATAATTGTAGAGGTTTAATAGTTAAAAGATCATTATGTAAATAAAAAATGTATGCATTAATAATAGAGGAATGTTATTGTTACCTCTATATTTAAGAGGAAAAATAGCAGTTTATATTTTAGAAGAAGAAATATAGATGCGTTAGAACACTTTTTCTATATTATAGATTTTAGAGGTGAAAATAGTATGAGTTGGAGATGTTCTTAGTAGACTTGGAGCTCTATTTTCTGGGTCAAAAAAGATAGTAGAGTTGGAGTTCTATTTTTCTTTACAGTTTCATAATTGGTGAACTTGTTATCCTCTTTTGAAAGTTAAACTACTTTTATAAATAAAAAAAAAACCCTCATTTCAAGCTTAATAATTTTGATGATTTTTATGATTAACTTTAATTTACATAAACTAATTTTTCACATAAGCTATATAAATTGATAATTCTAAAACAAATCAATATTAGTCAATATAAGCTTTATCTCACTTTGGTGGAATTCATGTGACAATGAAAAGGAATATATTGGGTTTTTGGGCAAAGTAATATCAACATAAAGACGACGAAGGCATATGTTTCATGACATTGATCGATTTAAATACAACTGTGTTAGGAAAACAATTATGGAGCCTAATTGAAAATTTCAATTTCTTATTTGCTCATTTTTAAGCAAGTACTTCAAGAATTCTAATCCTCGGAGCCATTATGATCTTACTCGCCATCATATCATATGATTGGTGTAATATTATATCAGCCAGATCCATGGTAAGCAAATAACTAACCAAATGGCTGCAAGCACTATCTTCCATTTCAGTATAGAATGATCCATGAATCTCATCCAACCGCCAAACACCATCAAACAATAATTAGTAGATGTACCCTTCATTTATGATGGATCAGCTGATCAACACCACACGTACATGGAACTCACATGTAATTAGAGCTTTGATTGATCTGGCTGATGCAATGATCATTGAGAGCTTGCCATTGACAATGAACCCATCCACGGATAAGGACAGATGACACTTTACACAATCCAGAAAGTATACAGTAAATATGGTTGCCACATTGAACATTTTTACCTGGATAAAGCAAGACATGCACCACTCTGTGGACCAGACATTTTGAGGCTTTGCAGACTTTTGACTGGAAAATCAAATGTCCTCCTAAGCTGAAAGACTTCTTTTGGCAGATCATTTTGGGTTGTTTACCGGTTAAGACGAACCTAGAACGAGAGGAATAAAGTGTGATACGTTATGTACACGATGCGGGACAGAGGAAAAAAACGATCAATCATCTCTTATTTAAATGTCCTCTAGTAACTGAAGTATGGGTCCTCTCACGGATCCTGACAAACCCATATAGTTTTCCTATGCAATCGATTTTTGCGAATAGGATGATACATTAATGATCATAATATTATGTGGATACTTTGGTATATTTGGAAGGGCGTAATGATAAGTGTTCAATAATGTCGACAAACATTTTTGCATGAGGTGTTTGAAGTCAACTGGTCTACCTTGTCCACATAGACACAAAGTACCTAGTTTGGCTATTAGAATTTTGATAATCTGTTTATATTTTATGACATATATATATATATATATAATTTATGTTGAGTCAAATTTCATATACTTCTTCGATTTCAGAAAGATATATATATATTTTTAAAAAAAAATATTTCAATACTTATCAAATTTATATTGGTTTAAAATTATAAAAAATAATAATCACAAAATATATATTATAATCAAAATTTAATACGTTTTATTATTATTATTGTAAAACTTCAAACCATACGTCTTTTAGAAAAAAACAATAATAATTATTTAGTTTCAAGTGAATCAGTTTGTGAGAGGTCAAAATTTTTATCAATAATAAGTTCACATGCTTAACAACATTTATTATATTGAATCACTTAATTACTTTGGTGAGTCTTCAGTGATGTTCATGACTGAAATGTTTTAACAGCATCATCTATAGATGTTTTTTGTTAACAAAAAAAAAATCTACAGATGCTTCTTTTGGTCTCGTTTGCCTCAATATTATTTCCTTCCCATGTATTTTTACTGAAGAAATATTCTCCAATATTTTCATAATCTTCCTTTCGGACATTATAAACAATTGAAAGAGATACTATGAGTGTAATTCAATGTCGGTTTAGTGTGGTTTAGTCTCATGTTTACTTCATCTTGTAAACTAGTGACAAGCTCACTATATAAGCTTGATGTTGTACTCATTTTACGTTTAACAGAAATAAGAAAGTTAGTTACTTCTTCTTGATTCACAAACACTAACATGGTATCAGAGCTTCGGGGATAAAACCTCAAGCGATCCAATTCTTTACATCTTTCTTTGACCTTTGATTGATCGGTGATTTGCTTGATCAATCTCTCTCCATTTCGTGATCGGAAAAAAACTTGGTCTTTCCGCCGAGATCCGACTCGTACACTCCTTACCTTTGGTTTTTGCAAATCCAACTTTGATCATAGTCTCTTCATTCAAAATGTTAAAGGAGTATACACTGCAGTATTGGTGTGATGGCATCATCATTGCTAGTAATGATGACACAGTCGTTGATCAACTAAAGCTGATTTGGGTGCTGCGTTTAAGCTCAGGGATCTTGGTGAAATATTTCTTTGGCCTTGAAATAGCACGCTCAGACAGAGGCATCTCAGTGTGCCAGAGAAAATATACTTTGGGTCTTTTGGAGGATACAAGTCTCTTGGCTTCTAAGCCTTCTTTTATTCCAATGAATCCTAATGCTAAACTTTCTCTTGATTCTACAGAACCAATTCTTGAAGATCCAGCTGCTTACAGAAGGCTTGTTGGACGACTGATGTATTTGACAATCACAAGACCGGGTATTACATTTTCTATGAACAAGCTTTGTCAATTTACATCAGCTCCGAAGAACTCACACCTTCAGGCAGCTCTAAAAGTCCTTCACTACTTAAAAGTCACCGTTGGACTGGGTCTTTTCTATTATGTTGAATCAGACTTTGTTCTTAAGGCCTTTACAGATGATGATTGGACTTCTTGTTTAGATTCAAGACGTTTTACCTCTGGTTATTGTATATTTTTTGGTAATGCCTTGATATCTTGGAAGACTAAGAAACAACAAACTGTTTCCCATTCCTCTGCAGAATCAGAGTACTAAGCCATGGAGTATGGTTCTGTTGGGAAAATTACCCAATATTCTTCGTGAGATGAAGATGGGATTTAGACAACTAAGAGTTTAAGAAGAAGACTCTTAATATTTAGGAAAGGGATTTATTACAAAGATGAAATTTTTAGGAAAACTCTCTCTTACAAGTGTTTTCTCTCTTGTTTTTCTTTCTTTTTTTTGATTGATTACAAATGAACTAAACACCCCTATTTATACTAATGGAAAGGTAACTATTAAAAATTCTACACACTTCTTTCTCTACACACTTCCTTTCTACACACTTCTTTTTCTACACACTTCTTCATCTTTCTCCATTCTTCTCTAGATTTTTCTTCTTCTTGGGCTAAGGTTAATTATGATTTGTTTTGGGCTTAAGGAGGAAAAACCCAACAAATCTCCCCCTTTCCGACTTAGCCCGAAACCGTTGTCATGCCGGTGCCTTTGCAGCAATCTTCAAACTTCTTGATCGGTAATACTTTGGTCATAAAGTCTGCCCAATTTTCATCGGTGTGTACCTTGTCGAGATGTATGAGCTTCTCTTCAAGAACTTCTCGTATCCAATGATGCCGAATGTCGATGTGCTTTGACCGAGAATGAAACGCTGGATTCTTTGCTAAGTGAATAGCACTTTGGTTGTCACACAACAAGCTGTACTTGTCTTGCTTTACTCCCAACTCAAGCAAGAAGTTCTTCATCCATAACATCTCCTTGCATGCTTTCGTTGCTGCGATATACTCTGCTTCTGTGGTGGATAAGGCAACACACTTTTGTAGCCTCGATTGCCAGGAAACAGCTCCCCCTGCAAAGGTAATCACAAATCCTGAAGTTGATTTTCTCGAGTCTTTATCACCAGCCCAATCTGCATCGGTGTAACCGTTCAACTCAAGTTTTCCATTGCCAAAGCATAGACACCTCTTCGTTGTGCCTCGTAGATAGCGTAGGATCCACTTAACTGCTTTCCAATGCTCCTTTCCTGGATTTGCTAGAAAGCGACTCACAACTCCTACAGCATAGGCAATGTCGGGTCTGGTGCACACCATGGCATACATGAGACTGCCCACTGCTGATGCATATGGGGTAGTCTTCATTTCTTCTTTCTCCTTCTCACTTGTTGGACTTTGTTCTGAATTTAACTTGAAATGTCCAGCAAGTGGAGTATTTACTGGCTTTGCTTTGTGCTTGTTGAATCTCTCCAACACCCTTTCAATATATCGTTCTTGGGACAACCATAAAAGTTTATTTGGTCTGTCCCGAGTGATCTTCATTCCAAGAATCTGTTTCGCTTGCCCCAAATCTTTCATAGCAAAAGACTTTCCTAAGTCTTCCTTCAATGCGGCTATCTTGTTGCGGTCTTGGCCCACAATCAGCATATCATCAACATAAAGTAATAATATGAGAAAGTCACCGCTTTCGTACCTCTTTATGAAAGTGCAATGATCATTCTTGGTTTTCTTGAAGTTATGATCCACCATGAAAGAGTCAAACTTCTTGTACCATTGTCTTGGGGCTTGCTTGAGACCATAAATGCTCTTCTTTAATCGGCATACCAAGTCTTCTTTTCCTGGGACCTTGAATCCTTCTGGTTGCTCCATATAGATTTCCTCCTCGAGGTCACCATGTAGAAAGGCCGTCTTAACATCGAGTTGTTCAATCTCTAAGTCTAGGACCGCTGCTAGACCAAGAACCACTCGGATAGAGGACATTTTCACCACTGGAGAGAATATTTCTTCAAAATCTATGCCTTTCTTCTGGTTGAATCCTTTCACAACCAATCGGGCTTTGTATCTTGGATTTGAGCTTCTCTCCTCATACTTCAACTTGTACACCCACTTGTTTTTCAAGGCTCTCTTTCCTTTTGGTAGCTTCATTAACTCATAGGTGTGATTGTCTTGCAAGGATTGCATCTCATCTTGCATAGCTTCTACCCATTTGTCTTTGTGAATGTCTCCTATAGCCTCCTCATAGCTTTGTGGCTCCCCCTCATCTGTAAGATTCACATACTCATCTCGATAGTATCTTACAGATGGTCTTGTCTCTCTTCCAGATCTTCTTGGCTCATGTTCTTCCTCTGGATCCATTTGCTCTTCTTCTTCGCTTTCATCACCATTTAGATCCATGATGGGACCCTCTTCGCCATCTCCTCCAATCACTTGTTCATGATCTTGGGGCTTATGAGAATCTTCACTCCTTACAACCCTTAGCTTTGGTTTCTCTGATTTATTGATGTCTTCAATTGTTTGATCTTCGAAGAAAACAACATCTCTACTCCGAATCACTTTCCTGTTAATTGGATCCCAAAGCCGATAGCCAAAATCATCCTTTGGTGAACCAAGGTAGATGCACTCTTTAGTTTTAGAGTCTAACTTGGCTCGTTCATCCTTAGGAATGTGGACGAATGCTCTACACCCGAACACCTTCAAATGATTGTAGGAGACCTTCTTACCAGACCAAACTTCCTCCGGGATATCGCCTTCCAAAGGAACTGATGGTGTAAGATTTATAATATCCACTGCAGTCTTTAAAGCTTCTCCCCAAAATGGCTTGGGTAGTTTAGCGTGAGAGAGCATGCACCGAACTCTTTCTGTAATCGTCCGATTCATTCTTTCAGCAAGCCCATTCAATTGTGGCGTCTTTGGTGGTGTCTTCTCCATTCTGATTCCATGAGCTTTGCAAAATGCTTCAAAAGGACCCCGGTACTCTCCACCATTGTCTGATCGAACACACTTGAGTTTTTGACCCGTACTTCTTTCTGCTTGGGCTACAAACTCCTTGAAAGCATCTAGAACTTGATCTTTTGTCTTCAAAAGGTATACCCATACCTTCCTTGAATGGTCATCAATAAAGGTGACGAAATATGATGCACCTCCATTTGATTTCTCAGACATGGAGCATACATCAGTATGCACTAGATCAAGAATATGCTTCCTTCTCGTGGGTGTAGAAGATCTTCGGAAAGCGACTCTATGTTGTTTTCCGGCTAAGCAATGATGACATGGTGTGAGATACGTACCTCTCATATCAGGAATAAGTTTCTTGCGAGAAAGTATATTAAGACCTTTCTCACTCATATGCCCAAGTCTCCGGTGCCATGTATCCATGTCGTCGCTTGCAACATTAACTTCCTCCTTGCAAAGCTTGGCTTGTGTTACGTATAATGAGCCTTGTTTTCTTCCTCGAGCCATGATCAAACTCTCTTTGGTTAGCTTCCACTTGCCACTGCCAAAGTGGCTATCAAAACCGGCATCATCAAGCTTCCCTGTTGATATGAGATTGAGTCTCATATCGGGAATATGTCTCACATCCTTAAGAACTATCTTACACCCAGTGTTTGATGTAAGAATAACATCCCCCTTTCCAACGATCTTGCTTCTTCCTTGGTTTCCCATTTGAACATCACCAAAGTCACCACTTTGGTAGGTTGTGAAGAAGCTTCCATGAGGGGTGACGTGAAAAGAAGCACCAGAATCAACGATCCATGAGCTATCATCAGAGCTAAGATTACATTCTCCAACGAGATATAGGTCTTTGCTCTGGTCTTCAACAATGGTGGTAGTCTTGTCTTCATGCTTCTTCGGAGGATTGAACCGGTCTGGTTTAATATTACCTGCTTGTTGATCTTTCTTGAAAAACCGACACTCCGTCTTCATGTGGTTCGGCTTGCCACAATAGTAGCAGGTTACTCTTGGTCGTGACTTGGATCTTCTTCGAGATTGGTCTCGTCCTCTGCTTTTGTTGTGAACACGAGTCTCCTCTCTACCTCTTCTATCAACGATGTTGGCTTCTGAATAAGAACTCGAGTCTCGTTCCTTCCTCCGGACTTCTTCATTTAGAAGGCTATCACTGACGGTGTCCATGGTAAGCTTTCCCTCCGGTGCTGAATTGCTTAGAGTGACAACTAGTGTGTCCCAACTCTCCGGTAGTGAACTAAGGAGTAAAAGGGCTTGCATTTCATCTTCAACCTTCATATCAACTTTGTTAAGCTGATTTACGAGTCCCTTGAAATTATTCAAGTGCTCCATCATGTTTTGGCCATCCTTGTACTCCAACTTTACTAACCGTCGGACAAGAAGAGCTTTGTTTCGAGGCGTTTTCTTTTGAATCATAGACTCAAGCTTTGTCCATAATTCATAAGCATTTGTATAGGTAGAGACATGTTCAAAGAGAGATCGGTCAATGTACTTACGGATTACAGCAACCGCCTTTCGGTTTAGTACTTCCCACGTTTTGTCATCCTTTCCTTCCGGCTTCTCCTTCATGATGATGGGTTCGTGTAAATCCTTACAATAAAGGTGGTCTTCCATCATCGGTTTCCAATAAGAGTAGTTGTCTGTGGTGAGTTTGAACATATCACCTTCAACGGTAACGGTAGCCTCCATCTTGAATCAAACGGGATCTTGAGGATATGTTTGAGCCTAGCTCTGATACCACTTGTTGGGAAAATTACCCAATATTCTTCGTGAGATGAAGATGGGATTTAGACAACTAAGAGTTTAAGAAGAAGACTCTTAATATTTAGGAAAGGGATTTATTACAAAGATGAAAATTTTAAGAAAACTCTCTCTTACAAGTGTTTTCTCTCTTGTTTTTCTTTCTTTTTTTTGATTGATTACAAATGAACTAAACACCCCTATTTATACTAATGGAAAGGTAACTATTAAAAATTCTACACACTTCTTTCTCTACACACTTCCTTTCTACACACTTCTTTTTCTACACACTTCTTCATCTTTCTCCATTCTTCTCTAGATTTTTCTTCTTCTTGGGCTAAGGTTAATTATGATTTGTTTTGGGCTTAAGGAGGAAAAACCCAACAGGTTCAAGGGAAGTCATCCGGTTGCGTAACTTGTTGGCAGAACTTCAGTCTCCTCAACATGGTCCAGTGGCATTCTATTGTGACTCTACTGCGGCTATACACATTGCCATTAATCCAGTTTTTCACGAGCACACCAAACATATTGAGTTAGACTGTCACCAAGTCAGAGAACGAGTAGTTCGAGGATTCATCAAGCTTCTTCAATTTCGTACCAACAATCAGGTGGTTGATATTTTTACAAAGGCTTTGCTCCCTCCTCAGTTATATTCATTGGTGGGCAAGATGGCTTTGAAGTCAATATACTTGCTATCTTGAGGAGGAATATTAGTGTAGTTAACCGTAATTTAATGTTGGTTTAGTGTAGTTTAGTATCAGGTTTATTTCATCTTGTAAACCAGTGACAAGCTCACTATATAAGCTTGATGTTGTACTCATTTGATGTTTAACAAAAATAAGAAAGTTACAACTTCATCTTCTTGATTCACGAACACCAACAGATACCGTGATACATAACATTACACAAACATACAAAAATAAAGGGCATTGCAATCGAGAAAAAGAAAAAACAAATCCATCTTGGTTCGGAAAGAAAAGAAAGAGAGCTATTTGAACAAATAAATGTTGGAAACCAAATGTTGGTCGTCTCTCCACCATTGGTGTATCCCATGAGCTTCCTTGTAGTCTTCAGAAGCAGTCCGGTTTACTATCAGCTTAGCAGAGGGGATCACGTGAACCGGCTCTTGCACGTCCACTGCGTTACTAACTCCCATGGCATCCATAAGCAAACCTCCCAATGAATGCTGCATGGCCATCCTCTCAACGATTCCAGCTCCATACCCAAGTTGTTCCATGTTTCCCCTGTGCTCGAAAAACCCAATGTACTCAGAACATAAATGGTCCCCTGGGTTCACATGAATGTCAGGCAGCCACAAAGACAAAGCCTTTAACGGATCTTCAGACAAGTTCCGTTCTTGCAGCTGCTGCTGATGCTGAGGCTGCTGTGCTTGCTTAAGGGTTCTTGAGAAAGCGAGTCCTGCTGTAACAATGCTCCCAGCGATTCTAAGCCCGCTCCTAACACGTTCGTTAGATATCCTCTCGATAGGAGGAGACACAAAGGGAGGGTTGAACAAGAAAGACTTGACATAAACTCCAGTCTTTGCCAAGGTTTTGCCAGCGAGAAGGGCCATCGCTGCACCCATAGAATGTCCCGTAAGCCAGAGGTTTGCAGCTCCAACAGAAGAAGAAGAAGCCATGGATCTCACAGCTTGCATGGCGATCTCGAAACGTGATGTACGGTGAAGGCCGTTACGGATAATGTGGATGTCTAACTCCAAGTCACGAGATATGGAGTCAGGTTTAGTCAATGTCCCTCTAAAGGCTATGACATAACGAGGAAGTTTGGAGTCGATGGTGGTAATGTCTTGTGGAGGTTTGAGTTCGTAAATGGCGCCGAAGATGGAGAAGTCAGCGTCGTCTATAAGGTGACGGATGAGTTTGAAGTGGAAGAAGTCCCACCATGGAGGTGCGAGAGCTTGAGAGCCTTCACGTTGAAGCTGACGGTCACGCTCGACGATGTAGATCCCTTGAACCAAACAAGCTGCTACACAACGTTGGTGGTTTTCGTTTTCCCTGGGATAAAGACAGAGAACCTCAAAGATACGATCAAGGTTAAAATAGAGCATATGAGAATGAGAATGTTAAGAGAAGATACCAATCAAGATCTGTGAGGTGTGAAGGTCCACAGAGGGTGAAGTCTTCTCTATCAGAGGCCATTGATCAAATCCCAAATCTTCTTCCCCTCTCTATTTGCTGGATTGTTTCTAAAATTCAAAAAAAGAAACAAAAGAACAAAAGGGCAATCAAATCATTGAGATTCTCAGATAAGTCGAGACAGAGAAAAAAAACAAATGCATAATTTGATCCTTCGACAAAGACTCAAAGATCGAAGCCTTGAGAATTCTCCAATGGGAATGAAACTTACTTTTAAAGCCCTCGACTTGAATGAAGATTGAAACCAAAGTTCACTAAGCAAAAGGTTGCAGAGGGAATCGGGATTCAAGGAATCAACAACATATTCGAATCCGAATCAAAGAGGAGTTTGAAAGCAAAGAATCTGTTTAAGAGAACTCGAGGATGGTTAAACAAAACTACGGCGTTTTATATGGCGTTTTTATATGGACTTTTAACTCCATATGCCCCATACCCCCTAAACTTATTCTCACTACCCCTTCTCTATTCTCATTACCCTTTTATGCTTGCACTCCCCAAAATAACCTCCCTTTCATTTACTTCTTGAATTAAATAATTTAACCATAATTCAACAACCACAAACAACCTTAACCAATCAAAAAACATGTTGGCCCACATCTCTTCCTCTCTCCTCTTCTTCTGTTCTTCTTCCTCGTACTTCTATTTTTTTTTTAACCTCCATGGCCGAATTTTGAGCTTCGAAAACAGGTAAATGTTGGTCGTTTTCGATGATTTTTTTTGTGAAATCACTTTTAAATGTCGTGTATATCATGGGTAATGAAATAAATGTACTATTTGATGATAATTTGAGAGATTAGGAAAGAATTTTAAAACTGTGTTTATGTATTACAGGTCAGTTTTATGTCTGTTTTTGAAGTTTTTTTGCTGAAATATTATTAAAAACAAGTGTATATCTCAAGTCTAGAACTTGGCTTCGGTTTGACAACACATCTCTCAGATGTCCCAACTACTCTTTCTCATCAATAAGCTGAAGTTTGTATCTAAATCTATAATAATTTTTCTTTTGACAGACTCTGAAACCTCGTTTTACTCCAGTACTAACCTTTGCCTCCGGGATCTCATTTTGCTTGTCTCTAGAACTGCAAGACTCTCAAGAGATTCGTAGCTGCAATAAAACAGAAAAGTTCCCCAAACACATTGTTCTTAGGAAACAGAACACGATTGTACCTAATAAACTGATGCTTCTACGAAGACCTACCAATATGACTAAAGCTGCGTGTTCAAAATTCCTTAGAGTCTCACTGGGTTTTCCTTGTTTTCTGCTCTTTGCTCTTTTGGTTTTTCAGCTTAAGCAGAACATCTTTGCTATCCTGGTTTCCACCACAAACAAGTTTTTCCTTAATTTGAAAACTATAAAGATAAATTATTATTTATATTTTCATTTGATTTTTAATGTAAAAATTCTTATGTATACTATACTTATTATTAATAAATTAATTTTAGAACTCACTCAATTATATATAAATTAATAATTTTACTTGATTAATATTTTGTTATATGTTTTTTTGTTTTTTAATTTTATCTTTTTATTAGAAGTTTTTTTTTGGATAACAACACAATATCTATATCAGAATTATCTTTTTATTTTAAATAACTTTTAGATGATAATATCTTATTATTATTAATTTTTATTATTTATAAAAAATAATTTAATTTATTTTTATTTTTGAATAATTTAAATATTTTATTTATTAAGGGCATAAACGATATTAACCGCTCTAACTTTTAACGTGAGAGCTCCGTTACGAAAAATCACTTCGCAAATAATAGTATAGATATGAAGATAACAGGAGCATTAGTTTAAGCTGACACGAGAGCTGGTAGAGAAAGATAACCTAGATGAGTCTCCAAGATAATCCTTGGCTTTTTCTAGCTTGGATAGAGCTTCATTGTTATCAGTTCCCCTCAACTGACTAGCCTGAAGCATAAATGTCTTCGCCATATGCAGCAAGTTTCCACCTATCTGGATGTGTCCTTCTGGAAGTAACTTCTTTTGGGTATTGAGACACCTGACAGCAAAATTGTCATAAAGCCTTAGCTCTATACATTTGAGGATCCTCATATTAATTCGATACAGCGATCAAGAGTTTATTATATGCTTACTTTTCAAAAAGTTCTTGAGCTTCTCCCAGCTGCCCAGATAACTGTAGAGTAACCGCTAATGCTTCAGCTGCAATTATTGCCTCCATTGAGTTCCATCCCTGTGATAGAATTTATTCATCAAGAACTTTGATCTAGAATCATAAGAAGTATACAAAAGTAACCTCATCAATCCAAAGTTTGCAGTGAATAAGCATTACTAAGTTCAAACTTAAAGAAAATACTATAAGCGCATTCTATCAAGCATATCTCAGGAAGTTGAAACTTTTCTCTTTGGTCCTAGATTAGAAAATGGAGAATGCAAGGAAAGAAGAAAATAATATAAAACAGAAGGAAAGTAATATGTTGAATAAGCTAAAGGGAAGTTTAGTAAGGCAAAACCACACCTTTGATAATTCCATCGTGTGCAATAGTTTCCTCTGTATGTTTTCAGCCTCAGCCAGACGATTGGATCGTATATATATCTGGAGCAGCACACGAAAAAGAAATAAATTCAGAATCATGATGCAATATGCTGTGTTCAAATCGATGCATTGTAAAAAAATAGAAAAGGTACATCCAAATAAGATGCAACGTTTAAGGCAACAAAACCTGAGAAAGGTATCTCAGTCTCCTGATATATGTCATTGACTCTCCTTGACCATTATCCTACATCACAAAACCAAAATACAATAAATACACATACAACTGAAAAAATGAAAAATCTAGATAGCACACATTTCAGTTTATCATTTTAATATTGACATGCCTCAAGTATTTTAAGAGAATCAAGAATAAGAGCCTCCGCATCTGTGTCTTTTCCTTGCAGATTTAATACCTATCGCATATCAATATCATATGTTACAAAGGAAGTTTTAAATGAAAGATAGATAACAAAAAAACAAAACGTCTTTCGCGAGCAATATATCACAATCCTTCATAGATTAATCAACTACATGGTGATGTGGATAAATATGCTAAGAACTCAAGAACCAAAAAGAAAAAGAAGCATACCGTTCATTACAAGTTTAAAAGGGCTAGTGGAGATTATTAAAGCAACAAGAAAAATAAAACATGGGAGTACCGTTCCAAGATGATACATTGTCTCCGCATAATCCGGATGATTATGTCCCAGGACTCGTCTTTTCATCTAGATTGGAATTACAGGAAATAATAAGAAGAAACACAAATAGTGGATATTGCAAAGTGTTAATAAAAAATAGTAAAGATTAAACAGGAATTAGATACCTTTAAAGCACGCTGCACATGGAGCGGTCCACAAGAGAATTAAAAGTAAGTAGTTAGCATCCAAGAATGCAAAGCTTATCATTTGAAATGTTGGTGGCAGTATATCAAGAGATCATTGATAGTATAAGTACGGTAAACAATAAGAATAAACCTCGTAGCACGCACGAGCTTCCTCAAGTTTTCGCTGGACAAGATAAAGCTGTCCAAGGTTGTGTAGAGTAGCACCAACACTGCATTGTTAAGAATACTGTTGGATGAATGAATATATAGCATGTAACAAAATTCTAGATATAACGCTTATATAGCTATTTTTCGCGTGACTTCATAAATACCAAACGATAATGGACATAATTCTTCATGTCAGGTAGATGCATAGAGTGAAAGAGCTGAAAAGTACAAACAACACAGCCTGTTCCTAGATATGTGATCCGTTCTTAGCTAAATTTTGAGTGTGATTCAATACATAGAAACTTCTAGAACAGTATTACTAGTCAGAGAAATTGGCATCCAAAATAAGATAATACAATGTAAGTGAAGAATTTCAAGCGAGGGGCAATGAATATAACTATTGTCAGCTTAAAAGATAAAGATTTCTCACCGCACATCTTCAGGGCCATAGTACTCCTCCAGTATGCTAACAGCTTCGAGGTACAAGGGCTCTGCTTTGTCGAATTCTTTCTTAACTCTGTATAACTCTGCCTTACGTACATGAAGGAAACCATAAAGAAATTAGTGTGAGAAAACAAGCACTATGACGTAAAGGAACTAAACATAAGATTTGACTAAAGCCGCCCGAAGAGACCAACCAGATTGTTGCATGCAGATGCAACATGTGGATCCCTCTCTCCAAAACCTTCCTTAGCTTCCTGTATTGCCGAACTGAAAAGCCTCTCTGCTGGCTCCAGTTTCCCCTAATTAGATAGAAAAAAAAATTAGCTTATCAGAGGCACAGAAAAAAAAAAAAGAAGTTTTGAGTTACATTCTTCAAAATAAAAACCTGAAAGAAATGTTCTCTTCCACTATCAGTAAAAACCCTCCACTTAGATGTGTGTATATTAGATACAACCGAGCCGTCCTCAATTCTTTCTAGCCCACTGCCATCCATATTATCTCCAGATCTTGGCTTGATAGGATCATCCTCTGCCATTGCAACCTTCCCACAAAACCCAAGAATTGCTGAACAAAACAAGAGATGCAAATTCCTTGTATGGCCTCCAGAATCATTCTGATACGAAATCTTTGGTTTCCCTGCATTAAGATAGAAAGCCAACAAGAAAGTCGAAAGCTTTTGTACTGAAAATCTCAGAAATATAATCAAAGTGCTAACATTTCTTCCAATACCAAGAAAGACTGTTCGATCATTGTGTGAACAACTAAAAGAGAACAATAGAGTTACCGGAGAGTGAATAAGCAAAAGCGGTGGAGACTGGAGGCCGCGAAGAAAAAAAGGAACGTGAAGTCCGATGAGTTCCTCTGAGAAGAGCCGACATAATTCGAGTCATGGACATGTTTGGAGTTTGTGAATTGCGCACCAGATGTTCGACGAAATTACATAAAAGACGGGATTTTAATTGTTGATTGGATTGGTCATTTTTTGATATACCAGTTTTAAAACTGAACCGGAATAACTTAACCAAATCTATTTGATATGGTTAGCATTAAACTTTTATCCAGACAGTTTTTTTTAATTTACTAGTATATGATATGTAGGCCTGGGCATTCGGATCCGGGTCGGATATTTCGGATCTCGGATATTTCGGATATGGCAAATTGGGATTCAGTCGAGTATTTTTAATTTTGGATCGGATTTGGTTCGGTACCTGTCGGATCCGGATAATTTCAGATATATTTGAAGTAACCAAAACCAAACCGGTTCCGGTTCAGATTTAACTGTTTTATCCGAAGGTATCCGAAAATACCTGCTTGTAATCCGATTTATCGATATCCGAATCAATAATAAGAGAACTCTAAAACTAAAAATCAACACACTTAAAACAAACAATAAATCCAACATTCAAAACAAAGAAATAATCCAGCATTCAAAACAAACAAAGAAACTTGAAATCCGCAAAAAAATGTAGAAAATGCATATAAGAAACAAATCACAATAACAACTTCTGGTTCTCTAATGTCTTCCACTCATGACTCATCCATGTTTGCTAAACACATTTCACCCTGTAATAGTCACACAATCACATAAACTTCAGAGTTCAACATCAAAACAAACAACTAAATAAAACTAGTGTTAAGCAAACTCAAAACAAAAAAAAATGATATACATAAAAGTAAGTGAATTACCTTAAAGCTGACTAGCTGAGAAACATGAGAGAACAAGTTGTTGTACGTCTAGTCCAAATTGAATCGAGTATCGAACTCTACAAACACATGTAAATTGTGTTACTACTAGGAACTTGGTAAACTATAAGATCGATTTGAAAATGAAAAGGATGTATGAAAACTGACTTTTCTCAAGCTTGTCATGTAACTCGAAATCAGCAAGCATTTGAGCATTAGTAACAACTTGTTTTTCACACAGCTTTATATCATACTTCATCCACTACTTAGTGCACATTAAGACCTCAATCATATAGTGTGTCAAGCAATTCCTATAAGGATCAATAAGTCGACCACGAGTGCTAAAAGCACTTTCAGATGCAACTAAAGACACTTGCATTGCGAAAACATCCTTAGGCATCTCTGCTAAAATCGGGTAAGTCTCCACCAAGATAAAACGTCAAATTCTGTCCTAGGAAGTGTTTTGGAATTTTCTGCATTCTCCTTTAGATACATCTCTAACTCATCTGACGCTTCATCAACTCCAATTTCTTAAACCATCTTAGTGTAAGAAAAATCCATCCTCTCATAACCTACATCGTCGTCAATCAAGTCCATGCTTTCAGAGTTTCCTCCGGCAACATTATCTTGGCCAGTAGAAGTTGAAGCTTGAGTAGAATGAGAAGATTGCACAGATACTTCTCTTCTATAGCGAGTGCTCCTTAAACATTGCAGTCATCCCATCAAGGACTGACTGACATAATCCTTTAGCTTTAGGAGTCTCTTTGCCATAAAGTTTCTCAAAGCACATCTTAGCAAACTGCATTTTCTTACTCGGATCAAAGACACTAGCAACAATCAACATCTTGTTGATGTTCTTAACACCATCCCAATATTTGTCAAACTTAGCTTTCATGTCTTCTGCCTTAGACTTCAACTCTCTATCTAAACTACTCCTCAATCGAATAAGATTCCTCTCTATTCTGACTATCTCACTGTAGCACTTATGAGATCAAACAGTTAAAGAAGCTGAGAAAACTAGTGTATAGTTGTAGAAGATGAACAGAAACTTTACTAACCTTTCCACGACATTCCAGTCTTCTATTGCAGGCGGTCCCATCCTCTTGTTACCATTCTCAAACTCATTGAAGTGGTCTTTGTAAATCCTATCTTCATATTCCATTTTAACAAATGCAACTCTGAACTTGATAGCTCTTTGCTGCATCAAAAATGTAGTCCATCTAGTCTTGACTTCCAAAGGCAAGCTCCCTCTTGTCATCTTCCCCGACTCAACTCTCAGCTTAAAAGACTTCAATCTTGGAGTATAAGACCTCACATATTGCACTGCATTGCGAATGGCTAAAACATTGTTTCCTATCTCAAGAAATTCGTCTTTCACAATCAAATTGCTAATGTGAGCTGCACACCTCACATGCATAAACTCACCTTCCAAAACCAATGCATCATTCCCTAGTGTACTGAATTCCCTTTGAAATCTTCTCAAAGCTGATGTGTTAGCGGTTCTGTTATCAAATGTGATGGTGAACACCTTTTGTATGCCCCATTCAGCCAAACACTCAAGTAGGACATAAGCTATCGTCTGACCTTTATGGTCGGTAATGTACTTAAACCAGATTATCAGCTTCCTCATTTGCCAGTTAATATCAACAAAATGCACTGTAACCACCATGTAACTCGCATCAGTAGCCTGAGCAGTCCATATGTCTGTTGTAAGAGACACTCTTTGCTTAGTAGACTTAAACCAGTTTCTCAAAGCTTTTTTCCTGCTCACATACATTTTAAAAATGTTTTTTGTTGCAATTCTTCTTGAATGAGGGTTGTAGAGGTTGACTCGACCGCAAAAATGTCTCCAAGCAACACTTTCTATGAATGAAAGTGGCAATTCCACCAAAACGAGCATCTCATTAGAAGCATTCCTGAAAGTATCCTCAAACACTTTTGCTTTTGTTAGAGTTTCATCATTGGTCATGGTTTTGGCACCAGGAGCTTGACTGTCTGTCCACGCCTTAAATGACTTGCATGACAACAGATGTTTGTTCAAGTTTGAAGTACCAGCCGATGACGCACAACCAAACAACCAGTGACAGTGATTGCATCTACACTTGTCATTGTCCTCCTCTGTTCTTGTAAAGTTGTTCCAAACATGAGACCTTGTAGCTTGTGGCTTCTTCGCTTTAGATGGCTGAGATTGAGTTGCTTTTCTTTTGCCTCGATTATCTGAACCAGTGTTCTCAGGTTGTGTTTCTTGTGTTCCACTCTCTATCTCAACATCGATATCTTCAGGAAATGGAGAAGAATCCATTTACATGCAATAAAACAACTCAATTAAACGAAACACACAAACCAAAATCTAAAAGAAGGAGATTTCATACTTGAGATCGCTTCGTTGATATCTCAGAAGGAATAGACTGCGACTGATTTACGAATTCCAGTTTTGCTGAATGTTAATTTATACTTGGAGTGTGAAGGGTTGAGTAATTGAGTTGGCTTGAGAATCGGAAAGAACATGAGTGGAAACGAGGAGACAATTCGTGCACCGATGAAACGGAAAGAAGAGGGTGGAATGGAAACGAGGAGCCTTAATGGGTTTTATGAGTCGGATACTTTTGGATATGTGTTCGGATCTCAGATATTAACCGATCCGATCCGGTACCCGAAACTCAAACACTATCGTATCCAATCAGATATTTCACATTATCCGAACCCGACCCAAACCGTGTTTTTCCGGATCGTTACCGGTTCGGATCTTCGGATCTTCAGATCATATGCCCAGGCCTAATGATATGATTGAAAACCCAAACCATGCAAACCAAAAAGTTAAAATTATAATTGAACCGCTTTAGAGAATCATTTAATCACATTGATAAAAGAAAGATTTACAAAATGAATCAGCCCTTTTCCGATGAATTTAGGAGAAATTTCAATTTTCTTACAATTTTGGTACCACTTTACAAATTTACCATTAAGAAATTACTATTTTCACAAATGTCCTAAATTTGTGATAAAATAATATTAAACTATTTTTTTAAAATATTTATAGAATATTTATAAACTCAACTCCAACCCTTTAATATTAAGATGAAGAATCAAAGAGATGAAGTTAAGGAAGAAGAAACAATTTGGTCGATCTTTTATGTTCTGTATCTGAGCCTTTTTTATTTTTTAGAAATTATATTTTTAACATTTACACCAAAAATCTTTTATGTTATGTCCGTACAACTCAGCAGATGGAACCTAGCTTGGATTTGCAAATCTAAAAAGGTACCTTGTGTGCTAATCACCTACCTCATAGTAATAAAGACATTGGGGTTTGGTTGACTAGCTGCAACACTTTGAAAGGATTTAACTAAAGAGATCACATGTTCTGCTTAGGGTCTAAATCTGTTCAAGATCTGTCACTATCTCTTGACCATAGTGTTATCATCTTGTGTATTATTTTACTCTTTGTTATGTCGTATGTGTTAGACATGTTACCTATATATTGTAAACATTCAGAGTGAAATAATACAAGAAGTTATTCTCTTTCTCTTTTTTTGAAATCCACCTCTCTCCCTTACAATTCTAACTCTCTCTCTTTTCTCTCTCTCTCTTCTCTCTCTCTCTCTCTCTCTCTCTCTCTCTCTCTCTCTCTCTCTCTCTCTTTCTTTTGTTCTTCTTGTTCTTGAGTTTTCAGCAGGAAACTCCTTTCATTTTTCTCATTCTCACATAGTATCAGAGCTATTTAGACCGTGAGACTTTATTCTCTCATTCTCTTCAGTCTATCATTTTACTTCCGCAATTTTTTCTGATTTTTTTCAAATTTCTCTTGAGTTCACTCTGTTATCCAGTGGTCCATAGCTGGGAAAGATGGAGGATTTGAAAATGGTGACCATTCCAGTGACATTGAAGGGAGTTAACTACCTTCTCTGATCAAGAGTGGTGAAGACAACCCTTGGAGCCATGTCACTACTGGTGAGGCACCTAGACACATTGTCCAAAGATAAGATGTCAAGGATATTATCTTGGTAGATGAAGGCAAATGAGGTCAGGAGGACCTCATGGTTGTATCTATCATCCAGAACTTTCTTGAACCATCCATTTTCAAGCTTACTCCTACTGTGAGAGCTCCAAAGATTTGTGGGATACACTTCAAAAGGTATATGGCAACAAATTTAATTTAAGCAGGGTGTTTGAAGTCAAGCAAGCTATCAACAGTCTGAAACAAGATGAAGGAGAGTTCAACCAGCATCTTGGGAAGTTTAGAAGCATATGGTCAGAGCTTAATATGCTTAGACCATATGATTAGTGATAGGAATCTTATTAGTGATGTCAAACTTGCCTTAGAAAATGTAATAACAGCAAATGGTGATAAGGTTAAGATAGTAGAGATCGGGAATCTTAAGTTGTTTGATAGGAAATCAGTTGCCTTGTATAAGTCTCAGTTTACATCAAATTTGCTATCAGTGAGAAGAGCTACGGTTGATATGAGCTGTCAAGTTGTCGCCAGACCTGATGAGGTTGAGTTTCAAGACCTGGTGACATGGCAGGTTATTTGGAAAGGGCACATCCATGAGGAACTTTATCACCTTCATAATACTGAGTTGTCTGAATCACCTTCTTATAGTTGCATGATCAGTGTATCTAATGGAGTTGAGAACACTATATGGCATTCTAGATTGGGACATCTTCATACTAGAGCTTTAAACCTGATGCTTCCTGGCGTGGTGTTTAAAATGATGAATGTGAAGCTTGCATCTTGGGAAGCATTGTAGGACAGTTTTCCAAGGTCTAACACCATCTATGAGAGGTGTTTTGACCTGGTTCACTCTGATGTGTGGACTAATCCTTGTGTCTCCAGAGAAAACACAACTACATTGTCACCTTCATTGATGAGAAGTCCAAGTACACTTGGGTGACACTGATTCAGTCTAAGGACATAGTGTTGGAGGCTTTCAAGAATTTCCAGACCCGTGTCTCCAACCACTTTAATGCAAACCTGAAAATTCTCAGGTTAGATGATGGTTGGGAGTACACAAGTTCTCAACGTGAGATCATTCATCAGACAAGTTGTCCTTACACTCCTCAACATAATGGAGTGGTTGAGAGAAAGAACATGCACTTAATGGAAGTGGCAAGATCAATGATGTTTCACACATATGTTCCAAAAAGATTATGGGATGTTGTGATGTCTGCTAGTTACCTGATCAACATGACTCCAACTAAAGTCCTCAAGGACCTGTCTCCATTTGAGGTCCTAAAAAGACCAAGCCACCTTTCGACCACTTGCATGTGTTTGGATGTTTATGCTTTGTGTTGATACCATGGGAACTGAGGAACAAGCTTGATGATAAAAGCTTAAAAGCTATGTTCATTGGTTACTCTCCGACGCAAAATGGTTATAAGTGCTATGATCCAGTGTCAAGAAGAGTTTTAATATAGAGAGATGTGAAGTTTGTGAAGACAAAAGAATACTATGAGGAGAAGAGTTTGGATGACTTGAAGAACTTATCTCAAGCATCAGAGAAAGCCACAAACCTCAAGATCATATTGGAGAATCTTGGTATTAGTATGCCTCAGGTAAATTAGAAAAAGAAGAAATTCTACTAAATTTGTACTTGGTCCAGAAGATGTAGTTGATGAAGTTGGGGTTGATGAAGCTGTAGAAGCCATCCATCCTGATCCTAAAGGGAGGAATCAACAAGAAACTCATGATCAGGATGAAAGGCAATAAAGACAACAAGTACTAGTGCATCAGAATGAAGCAGAATCTGATAAGGAATAAGAAGCTGAAGCAGTTCAACCTCTTAGGAGAAGTACAAGACTGAAAAAGGATCCTTCAAATTGGATCAACGCCAGGGTCTACTTCAACTCTCAGGCAATGGCTCATCCTATACATGCAATATGCTCATTGGCTCAATATCCGCAAGAGCGCCAAGTATTTATTGGTCAACTGGATCAGGAGTATATCTCAAGGTCATATGAATAGGCAATAAAGTTAGAAGAGTGGAGAGACTCTGTTGGGAATGAAACCAATGCTATGATAGTCAATGACACTTGGTATGAGGTTGAGCTTCTAAAAGGCAAGAAGGCAGTGACAAGTGATGTTAGGAGTTTTCAAGGCTCTTAAGGCAAATGTTGTAGTATTAAGGATTGTCGAACCAGTTCTGAGGGAGATAAAAGCACCGAGAATGCAAGTACTAGCTTAATCTAAGTGTGATCATGTGATTGATTGGGTTTTGAATTACTACTAAGATCGAAATGCCATAACAGAACACTAAACGTGATAAATTAAATAGCTTGACAATTAAGATAAAAGAGAACTCATGGGTAAAGGGAATTAGACCTTGGGTGATCAAGATTCGAACTAAAGATGACAAGTGAATAATTAAACTATCAACCTTAAGCCTAGACACAATTCTAAACAAACTCTATGTCTAGATGAATATTCATTTACTAACATAACTCAAGCATCAAATGTCTTCGGTTCAATGTTATGGAAGTAATCATTAAGAATAGGTCCACTAGCCATTTTAACATCTTTAACAACAAGTGTCCTTGGTAAAGAATGTTAAAAGCTTAGGAGAGTCGACTCAGGCATTTCATCAAACACCTTGTGGGTGGGAAATGCCTAAAGATCAACCCTTGAGTGGCCAACTCAAAGATGCATTACGATTACTCTACTAGAAAGGAATAAGAGAAATCTACACTAAGACATCCTAGATCTAGCCTAATCACCCTTAGTCTCCCTAACCCATGAATTCAAAGGTGGTCTACTCACTAATCATCATGATTCCTCTTAAACCCATTCTGGATTCAAGCTTAATCATGTAGATGGTGGAATAAACAAGTAATCAACAACAAAATAAAGAAACAATGATCTAGAAGATGAACTTTCCGAAAGGTTTTTCTGTATTTCTTCAAGAACAAAAGATAATCCGCCTTTTCGGCTTATAGAGGTACTTAACTTAGGTTTATAAAATGAAAACCATGAAACAAAATGACCAAAAGGTCCCTGAAATATCCTAAGTTTCGTCTAAACAAAGACACGCAGCGACCTGTGCATGTCGCTCTGGTGAGGTCGCTCTGGATGGGAGCGACCTATGGTCATCGCTCCGAGAGGTCGCTCCAGGCGTGGTTTCGAGTGGCAGCAAAACGCGAGCAACCTTGGCTCCTCGCTCCGGGGGTCGCTCTGGCACAGAGCGACCTTGGTACGTCGCTCTGGCAGGTCGCTCCAGGGTCCTTCACATGCAACAAAGCGAGACAGAGACGAGCGACTAGGATACCTCGCTCTAGAGGTCCCTTGGAATGGGAGCGACATCATGAGGCCGCTCTGGCATGTAGCTCTAGCTCTGCTCGTCCTATGATCACCTTTAGCTCTCTTTTTTAGCTCCAAAAGCCTCCAACCATCTTCAAGAACTCCAAGGATATTCCAAAACCTGATAAGAAGTCATGTGCGCAAAATGCATCCTAGAGATGACTAAATCCTAGTCTACATGATCAAAATGCATGTAAATGGATGGACAAAACAATGAAAATATGCAAGACATCAACTCCCCCAAACTTGTCATTTACTTGTCCACAAGTGAACTTTCTAGAACTCATAGGGAGAAAGGTTTGAAGGTGGGAGCTCATAACCAAAAGAAACACATCTAAACACTAAACTTGACATCCTAAAGAGACATAGCTAGTAGCATGAGCATACTCTTCCATTATACTCTAGCTTCTCTAGGCCTGTCAAAGAACTTTTATGCCTTTTATCAAGGTGCAAAGCTTTTCAATTAACAAGTTCTTTCAACCAACTCTCACATTAATTCACATATACACACATAGGGCGAATTCTCACAAATGGGCACATGATCTCAATCATTTGGCTAGGTATGCGAATGGTCTAATGAGAACAAAGACGAGGGTTCAAATGCATCCAAATTTTCTCTTAGCAGCTATCACTCAAGAACAAGGAGCTTGATCATTATGCAAAATTTATCTAAGAGGAAACTCATGCGTACATAGTTTTATTCTCATCATTCTACCCCTTCTTAAGTGATCAAAAGCTCTAACCCTTCTTCATCCCATGGCCCCAAATCACCCTTGCTCACATCACTCACCAATGAACAGGTTTCTCTCTTTTTTTACACAACCAACTAGGGACTCTTCATACTCTCTTTATTCCTTAGCTCTAACTTTTCTTCTTTACACATCTCCTCCCCCAAACTTATTTCTTTGTTTTTTATAGAGGAGGGTTTCTTTTAACACAATCTAGAGCTTCTTTTCATTTCTTTTGATCCCTAATGGCTTTCTTCTTTCCCCAAGATATCAACTTAAAAGCACATACCCACTCACCATCCTAGATGCTAGCTCAAAACATGTTCCTATGCTAGCAAGAGATGAGAACAATCATATGTCGCCTCCAATACTCTAAAGATTTTTCACATGACAAGCTATCGAAAGAGGCCTCACTCATGCAAATCAAATGTTTCGTCTCAAAGGAGTGGCTTGGGTTCAAGGGTGTGGAGTTCCATTTGGGCTAACAAAAAGTGGTTAAAATGGAATAAGATAACCCAAATGTGTATGAGACCCATGATCAAGTATGCAAGTGCCCATATGCAAGAGAGATTATGTTCATTAAGCCAAATTTTCAGATTGGAGTTGGTTTCAACAACAATGTCAATTTCAAGTTAGCAAACATGTTTCAAGAAGAGTTTTCAAGGCTCGAAGCGTGCAAGGCTTTCAAGAGATGCTTAAGCTACTTGGTATGTCTAACTACGGTGTCATTTTGAGCTCTTGACAAGTGTTCTTTACAAGGTGTTTTGCAATCATTGCTCCCAATGCATATGAATGCAACCTATATGATCTAGACTCAATCTTAAGAGGATGAATGCAACTACATGTTGTTTCTTTTTGTTTTTTTTTTCAATTTTTTTTTTGTTTTTTATGCATTTATGTATGTACAATGCAATGTATGAGACTCAAGATGATCAAAGAAAACATGATTAAATTTTTGGTACCTCTCCCAAACTTAATTCACACAGTCTCTATGTTGTTAAGTTGAAAGAGATACCCGAAAAGATAACTAAAATGCAGAATAAAAATGGTATGTACAATGAAAAGTAATGGAGTACCTCGCTAGTTGTCAGGGTTGGCGTCTCTTGACCCGCCTTCCTCAGGGTACGTAAGGTAGTAGCCTGTTGGTGGAGCGCCATAGCCATATGGGGTGTCGTAGTGACTGTAGGGGGCGTTGTAGTGGCTGTACGGTGCACCGTATTGGCCCATTGGTACGCTGTCTGCTTCGTCACCAGAGTCGTCATCTGAGGAGGTGAAGGAGGGAGACTGGTTTCCAGAAGCAGACTGTGGGGCTTTGAAGTTGCGCCCAGCACGCTCGAGCTGGCTAGCTGTGCGCGGTGGGCTCTCTTGCCGAGGCTGAGGAGCTGAAGTGTTCCCCACGACGAAATCACTCGAGCTACACCCTGCTACTCCTCCTTTAACCAATACATCAGCCACTTTCTTCATAAACTTGGCTGAAGCTTTGGCTTGGCTTTTCATTGTCCTCTTCAGCTCCCTGTACTTGGTCTTGAGCTTGTAGAAGGCTCGGTCTTGGGCTTTGTTCCATCGCTGTAGTCTGTTAATATGCTCATGCGCGTCACAAAGAGCGCCATGGGGTAAGATTCCCTCGAAGGGTGGGAAATAGTAACGTGGGGGACCATAGACTTGATCAGGTGTGTCCTCCTCAGATTCTTCTTGTCTCATAGGGGCACTCTTCCTGCTCCCCGATGCAGCCATGAGATCAAGATGTCCATGCTCTCTAAAGAAGGCCTCATGGGGAATGTCGAAACAAAGTACTCCAGGTCTCTCCAAACTCGTTAGTTCCTTGTTTGGAAGTAGCACCTCAACCTGCTGACCGCTCAAAGTGTATTGGTAGACATAATTTTGACAATACCATCCACTGAAGTAAGTAGTGATTTTCAAGTAGGGGCCATCAATGAAAATTGGTCCCCATGTTGCTTTCCCCAACCGGACTCCCATAAACTCAAGTAGAGGTGTGATCAGATTGCCAATCCCAATCTTGGCCTTGCTGTCCGTGGTGGTCCATACCCAGTTTTTGTAATGCTCCAGACGACTCACAAAGAATCCAACCATCCCGAATGTAGCATAGATGTCTTCACTTGGTAGAGGTAGCTCACCAAGGTTAGT
Organism: Moricandia arvensis; assembly: GCA_905132765.1. Lineage (NCBI taxonomy): Eukaryota > Viridiplantae > Streptophyta > Magnoliopsida > Brassicales > Brassicaceae > Moricandia > Moricandia arvensis. The sequence continues at coordinate 198,408 of CAJHQP010000195.1, read as the reverse complement.
ATAAGGCCTGATAGCTGGGCATATGAGTCGCAAGTCTTCCTCAGTGACACTCCCTGCTTGCTTCCTTGGATAGAAAGCATGGACAAGCATCCTATGAAGGTAGCGCACAGAAGGATGACGGATGCTGGAGTTCTTGTCACTTCCTGGGCGGTGCTTGTTTCCTGAAATCAACTTCCAAAGCTTCTTAGGAAGGTTTTCACATCTAGGAAGTGAGGAGTCTACTTGGTCTTGAAAGCCCATGACTTGCCCAATATCCCTAAAGTTCATGTTGTAGACCTTACCATGGACCTTGAACTTGATCTTGTCCCATCCTTGTCGCAAATGTCGAGTTTCATGGTAGGTGACCTCTAGAGAAGATAGGAACTGAGCGGAGGCGTCCTTGTAGAAAGGATAGGCCATGGTGAGGAGCTGCGGGATCTTCAAATGTCTAACCATTGCCTCAATATCAGAATCAAAGCCCAACTCTTTAAGCAATTCAAGGTCAGCAAACCTTGTAGGAGTCCAACCAATCCCATCCATCAAGTGATGGTACAGCTCATCTTGGGATGGAGTCTTCTCCCTATCTCTTTCAACAGCGACTTCTTTCCCTTTGGATATTTTTGCTTTCTTTTGGGGAGCTTGATCATCCTCACTTTCTTCATCGCTCCCTTGATTGGTGGGAGCCGCTAGACCCTTCCCTGCTCTCTTCTCCTGTGGAGTTGACTTCTTTGTAGCCATTGTCCGTTGTCTAGAAGTGCCTCCAGCGACGGGCCCAGTTGGCTCAGTTGGCTCGGAGTCTAGGGTCTTTTTTCGGAGCTCATTCTCTCTTCTTTCTTTCTCTCTAGCTTCAGGATCTCTCAATTCTTGTTTTTTCCTAACCATTGTACCTGAAAAGGTCAAAGCGTGCAAAGGAAATGAGTAAATGAAATTGAGAAAGAATAGAAATAGCAAGTGGGAGTTGTAAGAGTGAACTCAACCAATGAATCACCAATGTAAGCTCAAGTTAACTCATTTCAACAAGTTATCCTTCTTAGCATCTAGAAAGAAACCCAACAACAATGAATCAAGCCTCTAAACACCCTAGCAAACCAAGCTCAGCCACAAACACACTCAAATAGTGACAAAATTGAAAAGCCCCAAATCCATGAACCCTAATTTGACAAAACTCAAATTGAATTCAATTCCACCATAGATTCTTCAATCCTAGTTGATATATGAGCTTTCCCTTGTCTATTTTTACCATAAATAAGCAAGAATAGGACCAAATTTCGATTTTGAAATTCTAGGGTTCATGGACCTACGAAATTGAATTTAAAAACTCAATACCTTGCTTTGGATGAAAGGAAATGGTGCTTGGGTAAGGAGAAACAGACTACAGGGGCGAAAGCTCGGAGTTAGCAAGAAGAACTAGGTGATTTGGTGGAGTTTTGAGGGAGTTATGGTGGTTTTGGTGAAGGGAGGCCTTGAGAGAGTATGAGGGAGTTTTGAGTGTTCTTGGTGAGGTAGGAGAGTGAGGGAGGGGGTGTCTAAGGTTATAAATCGATCTGGGTGGGTTTAGGTCGGTTTAGGATCGGTTTGGTTTAAGTGAACCCGATTTAAAGAAGGAACCACTTACCTGGACTGACGTGGAGCGACTTGGCATCATCGTTTCGTCGGGGTCGCTGCAGGTGTTTTACCTCGTGTCTCGAAAACCTAGCGACCTCATTCCATCGCTCTAGAGGTCGCTTCGGTTTGGAGCGACCTAGAATGGTCGCTGCGGGTGGATCACTCCGACACATTCAGAACAGCGGGCGACCAACACATCTCGCTCCCGACGTCGCTCTGTGTGAGAGCGACCTAGCATGGTCGCTGCAATGGAGTCGCTCCGAGGTGTATTTCGAGCTTCAAAGTTGACGAAAACGCGAGCGACCATGCTACCTCGCTCTGTTGGTCGCTCCAGCTGGCAGCGACTTAGGCGCATCGCTGGGAAGGGGTCGCTATGATCATAACGTCTTGTCGGTGTCCCAAACACCTGCATTGTCCTCAACAAAAGAACTCAAAACAGAATGAAAAAGAAATTGCAAAGAGATATATACAAGGATAGAAATGGGATTCCTCCCAAGTGAGCTTGTTTTAAGTCTCTAGCTTGACTTTGCCTCTTGACGATTAGGCGGAGGTGGGGTCAGAAAGTGGAATTGCAGTTCCGCTTTCCTCTGGTGTTGTGGTCATGTAGAACCTAACTCTCTGCCTGTTGAATGTGAAGTCTCTTCCATCAGCACTCCACAACACTATTGCACCATAAGGTCTAACTTCCTTAACCTTGAATGGTCCAGACCATCTTGACTTAAGCTTTCCTGGAAACAACTTCAACCTCGAGTTGTAGAGAATAACTTGATCTCCTTTTTTGAACTCTCTCTTCAGGATGCTTTTGTCATGGAAAGCTTTAGTTTTCTCCTTGTAGATCCTCGAGTTCTCAAAAGCATCCATTCTTATCTCATCGAGATCGTGCAGTTGAAGAAGTTTTTTCTCCTTGGCACTCTTGATGTCAAAGTGCAGCGTGTGCCCTTTTCCCAGCTGTAGATCAATCGTACCATCATTCACATTAATAATAGCTCCAGTTGTGGCTAAAAACGGCCTTCCAAGGATCAAAGGATCTTGAGCTTCCTCCCCCATCTCAAGCACCACAAAATCTGTAGGGATCTCATAGTTTCCAACCTTCACAGGGAGGTTTTCCAGGACACCCACAAGGTACTTCACTGAACGATCAGCCAAAACCAGGGAGAGTCTACACTTCTTGTACTGAGTGAAACCCAGCTTCTTCGCAACAGACAACGGTATCAAGCTGACACTAGCTCCCAAATCGCAGAGACTCCTTTCAAATGCCATAGGTCCAAGAGAACATGGAAATGTGAAGCATCCTGGATCCTCTAACTTCTTAGGAACAACAAGCCTCTGGATGATAGCACTGCACTCATGAGTAAGGATCATCATACCCTCCATCTCTTTCTTCTTTGTAGCTACAACATCTTTCAGGAATTTGCTGTATTGAGGAACCAGCATGAAAGCATCAATGATGGGCATTGTGATTTGAACTTCACTCATTTGCTTCTCAAACATAGCCTTGTACTTCTCTAGCAGCTGCCTCTTGAATCTTCCAGGGAATGGAAGTTTGGGTTCATAAGGAGGAGGGACAAAAGGTTTCTCATTTGTTGGAGCAGCAACTTCACCATCTTTAATTGACTTCTTCTCTTCTCCAACCTTGCCTTTACCCTTTGCTTCCACAATCTTCTCTAAAATCTCATCATTGATCTTCTCATCAACAATCACAACTTCATCATCTATGTTGACGGCCACCCCCTTACCTAGTTTCTCAGCATCCTTGGTGAGAGCTTTAGGAGATAGTTGTTTCCCACTCTTGAGTGTGACAGCCTTCATAGTTTCCTTGGGATTCTGCTCAGATTTTCCTGGTAGTGACCCTTGTTGGTGACTCTGGTTAGAGCTCATTGAAGCAAACTGGTTTTCTAAAGCTTTGAACTTGTTGTTGAGCTCATTGTAGCTTCCTTCAATCTTGGCATACAATTTCTTTAGCTCATAGCCAACATGTTTCTCACTTCTATTCTGAGACTCCAGGATCTGTTTCAGTAGAGTTTCAGTGGTGTTTCCCTGAGGAATAGAGGTGGAAGGGTTAGCTTGTTATGGAGAAGATTGGTTCTCTTTGTTGGAGAAACCAGGTGGAGGTTACTGAGACTAGTAGTTGCCCTGTTGGCTGTTCTTATTCTGATATCCTCCTTGTTGATTGTTGGGATAAGATTTATGTGGGTAGTTGTACTGGAAATTAGGCTCTTTTCTGTACCAACTACCGTTGTTGTTTATGAAACACAACTCTTCTTGTCCTTCCAAGCCATCAACCTCATTGACTGTAGGTGGCCCTTTATGTTTTGTGTTACCCACAACTTTTACTTGTTCTTGTGTGGCTTTTTCAGCAATGAGGATGTCGATCTTATCTTCCAAAGCTTTGATCTCCTTCCTTGTCTGCTTGTCGTCACCCCTACTGACTCTGTCGTGTTTTGCACTGTAGACTGCATCACTCTTCACCATGTTGTCAACCAGCTCCTCTGCATCCTCCTCAGTTCTGCCCAAAAAGAACCCATTGCTTGAAGTGTCCAGTCTGGCTCTGTACTTAGGAAGAGCACCTCTGTAGAACATGCTAAGCAAGCTCTCTTTAGTATCTAGAACTCGTGAAACTAGGTTTATTGTATCCTTGCTCCTCATGTTCATATACCTAAAGTGTCAAAAAGAGATGAAGACAGAGAATCAGTAACGAAATAAAAGAAAAATGATTTAGTCTCAAGCAGGTGACTAAATCTCAATGTTCTAATCAGCTTAGAATTTGGCAACGGCGCCAATTTGATGTTAGGAGTTTTCAAGGCTCCTAAGGCAAATGTTGTAGTATAAAGGATTGTCGAACCAGTTCTGAAGGATATAAAAGCACCGAGAATGCAAGTACTAGCTTAATCTAAGTGCAATCATGTGATTGATTGGGTTTTGAATTACTACTAAGATCGAAATGCAATAACAGAACACTAAATGCGATAAATTAAATAGCTTGACAATTAAGATAAAAGAGAACTCATGGGTAAAGGGAATTGGACCTTGGGTAATCAAGATTCGAACTAAAGATGACAGGTGAATAATTAAACTATCAACCTTAAGCCTATACACAATTCTAAACAAACTCTATGTCTAGATGAATGTTCATTTACTAACATAACTCAAGCATCAAATGTCTTCAGTTGAATGTTATGGAAGTAATCATTAAGAATAAGTCCACTAGCCATTTTAACATCTTTAACAACAAGTGTCCTTGGTAAAGAATGTTAAAAGCTTAGGAGAGTCGACTCAGGCATTTCATCAAACACCTTGTGGGTGGGAAATGCCTAAAGATCAACCCTTGAGTGGCCAACTCAAAAGATGCATTACGATTACTCTACTAGCAAGGAATAAGAGAAATCTACACTAAGACATCCTAGATCTAGCCTAATCACCCTTAGTCTCCCTAACCCATGAATTCAAAGGTGGTCTACTCACTAATCATCATGATTTCTCTTAAACCCATTCTGGATTCAAGGTTAATCATGTAGATGGTGGAATAAACAAGTAATCAACAACAGAATAAAGAAACAATGATCTAGAAGATGAACTTTCTGAAAGGTTTTTCTGTATTTCTTCAAGAACAAAAGATAATCCGCCTTTTTCGGCTTACAGAGGTACTTAACTTAGGTTTATAAAATGAAAACCATGAAACAAAATGACCAAAAGGTCCCTGAAATATCCTAAGTTTCGTCTAAACAAAGACACGCAGCAACCTGTGCATGTCGCTTTGGTGAGGTCGCTCCAGGGTCCTTCACATGCAATAAAGCGAGACAGAGCCGAACGACCAGGATACCTCGCTCTAGAGGTCACTTGGAATGGGAGCGACATCATGAGGTCGCTCTGGCATGTAGCTCCAGCTCTGCTCTTCCTATGATCACCTTTAGCTCTCCTTTTTAGCTCCAAAAGCCTCCAACCATCTTCAAGAACTCCAAGGATACTCCAAAACCTGATAAAACGTCATGTGTGCAAAATGCAACCTAGAGATGACTAAATCCTAGTCTACATGATCAAAATGCATGTAAATAGATGGACAAAACAATGAAAATATGCAAGACATCAACAAGCAAGTGGATTTTCACTATTAAATATTTGGCAAATGGAAAGGTTGAGAGGCGAAGAAAAGGCTGGTTGCTAGAGGATTCACTCAGACATATGGAGATGATTATATTGATATCTTTTCATCGGTAGCAAAGCTTCACACCATTAGGATCATCTTCTCAATTGCTACTAACTTGGAATGGGATTTGTGGCAAATGAATATGAAGAATGTTTTTCTGTAAGGAGAGTTAGAAGATGAGGTCAACATGAATCCTCCTCCTTTTCAAGAGAATCTGGTCATACCAAAGAATGTGTTAAGACTGAAAAAAGCAATTTATGTCTTGAAGCAATCACCAAGGGTCTGATATCACAAGTTGAACACCACACTAAATGGAAGAGGATTTAGGAAGTTAGAAGCTGATCATACTCTCTTCACACCGACTGGTCCACAAGGCATTGTAGTTAACTTGATATATGTAGATGACTTTATCATGACATGAAGCGACAAGGAAGGGATTAAGGCCACTAAGACATTCATAAAATCAGTGTTTGGCATCAAAGATTTTGGAGAGCTCAAATATTTTCTAGGAATTGAAGTGTGTAAATTCAAGGAATGATTGTTTATGTCCCAAAGGAAGAAAACAATGGATCTATTGAGTGAGGCAGGAAACCTTGGAGGAAGACCAGCTAAGATTGCCCTTGAAGATGGGTACAAAGTGCTGCGAGAGGGGAAGTTTGAATACACCATTTCATGATGTCAAGAAGTACAGAAGAATGGTTGGGAAGCTCATTTATATGACCATCACAAGACCATACATATGTTTTGATGTGAATCAAGTGAGCCAACACATGCAAAATCCTAAGATTCGTCACAGGAACATGGTTGAGAGGATCATGAGATATCTAAGAGAAGTTCCTGGTCAAGGTGTTTGGATGGGTTGCAATAGTAGCACTAAGATTGTTGGGTATTGTGATGTTGATTGAGCAGGAGACAAAGTGAATAGGAGATCAACAACAAGTTATTGCACCTTCATTAGAGGAAATTTGGTCACTTAGAATAGCAAGAAACAAAAGGTTGTGTCTTGTTCAAATGCTGAGGTAGAGTACCGATCTATGAGGAAGCTTATGAGTGAACTCATATGGATCAAGGGACTGCTGAGGGATTTGGGCATAGAGACAACTTCTCCTATCACCATGCATTGTGATAATCAGGTGGCCATACACATAGAATCCAACTCAACTTTTCATGAGAGGACCAAGCATATAGAAGTGGATTGTCACAAAGTTAGACAAGCAGTAGAGCAGCAAGTCATTTATCCATGCTACACAAGGAGTGAAGACCATCTAGCTGAGATCTTCAGAAAGGCAGCAAGCACTAAAGTCTGTGAGTTCATCCATCCTAAGTTGGAACTCATAGACCTCACATCTCACTGACTTTCTTATCATGAAGGCTCCAACTCTTTTTCCTTGGTGTGTTTTTGTCCCACTTGGTTTGCACATTAAGGTTTTAATGAGAGAAGTTCTTCATGGTTTCCAGCTTGAAATATACTTGAGGTCAAGCTTGAGGCGGAGTGTTGAGATGAAGAACCAAAGAGATGAAGATAAGGAAAAAGAAACAATATGGTCGGGTCTTTTATGTTCAGTCCGTACAACTCACCAGATGAAACCTAGCTTGGATTGAAAATCTAGAAAGCTACTTTGTCTACCAATCACCTGCCTCAAAAGTAATAGAGACGTTGGGGTTTGGTTGACCAACTGCAAGTTTGAATGGATTTAAATAAGGAGATCACATGTTCTGCCTAAGGTCATCTATTTAGGACATGTCACTATCTCTTGACCAGAGTATTGTAATCTTGTGTATTATTTTACTCTTTGTTATATCTTATGTGTTAGGAATGTTGTCTATATATTGTAAACATTCAAAATGAAGTAATGCAATAAATTATTCTCCTACTCTCTCTCTCTCTATTTTTGAAATGCACCTTTCTCTCTCTATCTCTCTCTTACAATTCTAATTCTCCCCCTCTCTCTCTCTTTCTCTTTCTTTCTCTTTCTTTCTCTCTCTCTCTCTCTCTTTTTTTCTTCAAGTTCTTGAGTTTCCGTAAACTCCTTTCATTTTTCTCATTCTCACACTTAATACTAAACCCTCAACAATAATCACTAAAGTCTAAATCCAAATATTAGTCTATTTTTTTTCTTCATGTTCTTGAGTTTCCGTAAACTCCTTTCATTTTTCTCATTCTCACACTTAATACTAAACCCTCAACAATAATCACTAAAGTCTAAACCTAAATATTAGTCTAATTTTTTATTTATGATATTTTTGAAAAGTGATATTTAACTTGTGGTATTTCTCATAATTTCTCGTGAATTTAGGCATTGACATTTTTAATTAAAACATAAATAAATTGAACCTAAAACAAAAAAAACAAACAGATAAGTCATAAATACACAAACAGCTTCTTCTGTATTTCTTTATTCAAATATTCTAGTCAAAGAAAAAATGAACCAAAAATTAAATGAATATTCAAGTATATAAAACACAACTTATATACATATATTATTAATTTTTGTTCAGAAAGACTAAATTATCTAAAAATAATTTATAAACCAAATATTAGTATTAAAATATCTAAAAATTATATGAATTATTTAAATGTTTACTCCAAAAAGCTAAGAAAAACTAAAATGATCTCGAATTTGTTTGTTGCATATTAGTAAGTTCTAATTTAAATATGGATCAAATATGGCTAATGGTTAAGTGTATGGGTTTGTCATGTTGTGCTCCAACTTCAAACCCTGATGGGTTAAACATGTCGGAAAAAAAAAGAGAACCAAACCAAACTTTATTCATAAATGATACAAATAGATGTTTTCAATGGATGGGAAATAACAAAAGCCAAAAGGACAGAGCAAATCTCTTGGCTTGTTCTGAGACAATGCTTGATAGAGAAACACACAAACGTTGAATCTTGCAAGGTACCCAAATGGAGTGAACATTCAATAGTGAACATTCAAGGATTCCAGAGGATGGTAGTCTCTGCAATCATGGAAGTGACAATGTAAGGATCCATGTTCGAAGCTGGCCTCCTGTCCTCAAAGTATCCTTTCCCTTCTTTCTCTGTGTCACGTCCTACACGGATCGATGCTCCACGGTTTGCAACACCCTATACACAAAATAAAATCACAATTCAGTTTAAAATGTAATGCAACCTTTAACCTTTTACTATTTGAAACACACAAAGTGTTTACCCAGAGGAAAGTGTTAATGTCAGCAGTCTCGTGGCGACCCGTGAGACGACGCTCATTGCCTTCACCGTAAGCCGCAATGTGTTCTTTGTGTCTCAGTCCCAGTTTATCGATTGCCTTCTTGATAATCTCGTAGCCACCGTCTTCCCTCATTGACTTGGTACTGATGAAACAATCACCATTTGAGTTAAACATGGATCAGATACAAAAGCAGATTTTTGAGATGTGTACCTATAGTTGCAGTGAGCACCAGCACCATTCCAGTCACCGGGAATAGGTTTTGGGTCAAAAGATACCACCACACCAGCAATCTCTGTGATCCTCTGTTTTTAAGAAGGTTATTAATCAAAATCTACACATCAGTTATTGAAGTTCGAATGTTTAATCGTTACAACTTACCTCCAAAATAAAACGTGCGACCCAAATTTCATCACCGGCCGAGATACCAACAGCTGGACCTACTTGGAACTCCCACTGCTCTCAACACAAAAATACTTGGTAATTAATACTTTTGTGCATAAGATTTGATCTTGATTCTTGAATATAAAAATTAATTACCCCAAAGAAAAAAAAAGATCAAATATTATGAAAAAGATTTGATCTTTATGATCATAAATTTATGTCAAATAGAAAATATCATATCTTTATTATAAAAGATCAAAATTTCTTGTAGGTTACGGAGACTACCTGACCCGGCATGACTTCCCCATTGATGCCACTAATGGTGATGCCAGCGTATAAGCAGGCCTTGTAGTGAGCATCAACAATGTCTCTACCAAAAGATTTATCTGCTCCAACACTACAATAGTATGGTCCCTGCAAATATAATTTCACATTAAGAATTTAGTAAATCCGAACATCGAAAAGAATCAAAACCCATTTATCAATCATCTTCTTCACCTGAGGACCAGGGAAACCGCCAATAGGCCAACCAACAGGCCACTTCACATCTCTCTGAAGTAAAGTATACTCTTGCTCAATACCATACCTAGTTTTCAAAGCACGATCTCATCAATAACTACGCATTTTTCCAAGAACCGGCTCAAATGATATTAAATAGGGACTCACCATGGCACTTCAGCTACAACATCAGGTTGGCTAAAGACCTTAGCCGCAGCGTGTCTTTTGTTTGTTGGGATTGGTTCGCCCGCTGGAGTGTAAGCATCGCACATGACCTGATTATTAAAACCATTAAAAGGTTATGACATGTTAAAAAATATGGCTGCAACAACAAGAAGTATCAAAACTCACAAGAATGTTATTGCCTCTACGGAAAGGATCTTTGAATATGGCTTGAGGGCTAGAAAGGCAAAATACAAAACATAAAAATGATTAATAAACAAGAATCTGAATAAAATCAAAGAGAAATGTTTATGCAGATTGCAGAGAATTGGTATGATATAAGATCAGAAAGAAACGATTATTAACTATAAGATGACTTCACTGTCTTCACCAGGAGCTTGGCCTGTGCTTGAACCATCATAGTTCCACTTTGGTAGCTCCGAAGGGTCACTCACTGGTCCAGGAAGAGTCTACAGATAAACAAGATTTACTATAAATCAAACTTTTGGTATATCAAAAATAGAAATAGATAAAAGTTAAAAATTACCAAAAATAGCTAGAGAAAGAAAAGTTACCCTGGCTTTGCTTCTCATATCCATTCCAGAACCCCCAACCCTGATTTGGTATATGAAATGACACCACAATAACATTCTTTAGAAACAATATTTACTCTTAAGGACAGAGCAAACATAGTTTTAGAGCAGATTTTGAAACAGTAGATTTAATCAGTAGATGTTAACAGAAACAAATTGGATCGAAAGGACTAATATGAAAAATCAAAGGCGCAAAATGAAAAGTAAGCATGTGTTTTAGCAGAATCTACTGCATACAAACCTAAAAAGTAGAGCAGAGAGTTGGAGAAACAACATGAACCCATTTGATTTACGGTCAACATGAGAGTGCATACGATCTAATAGGTAAACGAAAACGATTTTTTTGAAGAAAGAAGACGAACCATATGTATTCGGCAATGATTTTGTTAGTGGTCTCTGAGAGGTTAAGGTTAACGAGATCTGTAAGAAGACTCATGGCTACGAACACCAAGATTGGTCGATGGTAACTGTTGAAACAAATGACAAATAAAATCGAATCAAATCTTCTCGTGTTTTGGTTGTGTGTTGATATTGGTGGATATGAAGAGTACTTATAGAATGAGAGGGTGCAGAGATCGAGAAGGTTGGTGACGTGAAGAGTTAGAAGACTTTCTGGCTCTCCACTAAGTACCAAAATTACAAAACGTAAAAATCAGAAATAAAATATAAAAGATTCTCCTGCGGCCCAATGGAATCTTATATATTTAGTAACTAGGGGTGGTTTTCCAACATGTTATTTTTATTTTCGATGTAATAATTGCAATATATAATTTGGCTGCTAATATGTATCTAATGTAATTCTGTATATGTAATTTACATATTATTTGCATATTTTAAAAAATATTATATAAAAATATATTAACTTTGCTTTATTATGTATCAATTATTTTTAAAATTATTTGATGAATCAATTATATTTAAATAAATTAGTGAGTAATTTTTAGCCTTTTAAATGAAAGTATGTGGTAGTATTTTTTATTTTTTGTTGCTTTTTAAATATTTTTGCTCTATTCCATATCAATTATTTTAAAATTATTTGATGAATCAATTATATTTAAATAAATTAGTGGATAATTTATTAACCTGTCAAATGAAAATATGTTATAGCATTCTGTCTTTTTGTTGCTTCTTAAATATTTAGTTATAATTGAGTGTTATGTTTTTACAATTTTAGAAGAGATATATATGGGTAATGGATAGTCATTTCAGCACATAATAGTCCTTCAAAATATTTGAAGTATATTTTTGTTACTTGAATCTGTAATGACCTAGAAAACAATGAATATTATAAAACAAACTATAATGACATACATAAGTGATATAATATATTCTACATTTCTTGGGGGTGAAAGACACTGAATATATCATTCTGTCGCTAATTATTTATACCCTCACACTCATTCCTCTTCTCAAATAATTTTTCGCTTTATGCAAAGACAATGACGATGGTCAACTTAGTATTACATTTTCACATGTTATTATATCTCTCGCTTCAGATTTTCTGAATGGTCTCTTGTTTGATGAATTAGGTAACGTACTACATTTCATGAGCATACTTTTACAGCACAGACCTGGCGATGGTTAGAGCAAGGTCTCTCTACAAAAAAATTTCATTCATATTCTCGTTCTTTTCGATATGTGCATGGTCATCGGCTATGGAATCCTTACTCCTTCCATCACTGGCAATGCATCATTCACTTACCACCTTACACTCTAAAGGGAAAGTAATATCATTGTTTTTTAATTCTCGTAGTTCTGCATGCTGTGGGTGGCCTCAGTGTAAATCTATGTCATATAAACAATGGAATTAGCCACTACGTTAAAGCTCTCTTTTTCAACGGTGATTGTTGACGCACTGCGACTAAGACAAAATGTTTTGCATGCCCTCAAAATGGGACCAGCTCGTCTTGCTTCTTTCATCAATCTCGAACTTCTGCAAAGAAATAGAAACATGAGAGAACAATCTGTCACACACATCTACATCTATAGGAAGCTTTAAATTTTGGACAATAACAGATTATATAGCCAATGTTTCAAGCAGAGAGAGAAAGTTTTTGCATGCTTAAATTATCTTAGTTGCTCAGTTAGGAGTTTTCACATGTTAACATGAACACTAAAAACAATAGCTACGAATTCATGTGTACCTAGTTAAGAGACGAACCTCATATTTTTGAATAACAATCACCCTAAGATGTTTTGGGCTTTGATTGATTCATTCAACCAATAGATTTGAAGAGATCTCTTCCCACAAAGCCATTCACTTGGAATCTGCTGTGAAAGTATTCATGCATTCTGATTACTTTTTGAATTTCTCCAAGAAACCATTTGAGCTTTCAACATTGTCCAATAAAATACATAGCCAAATTGATATACTTCAAATATTTAACAGTAGAAACATATTCTTTTTGTATTTTCTAAGAAAATCGTTGAGCATAAGTCTTTTTAGGTATGGATAGTCAATTTTGTCTTCAAATTAAAATTATCATACAAAGAGAAATTATGATGTGAGCTAATGTAAAAATGATATACAAAGAATTTGCTAATGGAGATTTAAAAAAATGGTCTTACGCTTCTGCTATATTTAAGGCAACATCTTTGGCTAACTGCACACATATTTCTCAATACAGAACAATAACTATTACCTCAAGATGTGTAAGGCTTCAAGCCTTTGCTTTACACTGATATTGTCATACTTCTGCCTTTGGGTACCTGCACGAAGGCCTTTCCAAGGCAGTCTAGCAAGAGAAGTGGAAGGTAAGGATGAAATATATCAAATCGAAGCAAATTTTAAAAAATGGCTGAAGTAATGGTTAAGGTAATGAAATACAATACTACCACTTGAATCAGAAACTTTTTTTTCTGACATCTGGATCTGCGACGTGGCTTTGCCAAAGCACACTATCCTTCTTCAAGTTAATTTAAGTGAGAAGCATGATGGCTTTGATACTAGTTACTGTATACTTATTATCTAAACATACAGTTGCAGAGATGTACATGGAGGACTACCCCTTAAATCTCGTGTGATAAACAGATGAAAGGATATTAGGTTAGAGAAGAAGTAAAACAATCTAGAATAAAACGAATCAGATAATAAAAAAATGGAATTAGTTTTCAAACAACCCATAATATGATCTTTTCTCTGCTTGTGTGTTGACCTGCTTAAGCAGAGAAACTGTTTCAAGAGTTTTGTTTCTCATAGGAGAGTTTATTTGTGTATGGATTTATCTGACGGATATGCAAAAGCATCGCATGAACCATAATCCTTCTTTAAGAGTAGCCATCCCTCACGCACAACAGTCTCTTAGTATTGCCTCCGACGGATCTCAGCAATCATCCATGTGGTATCACGAAGGTGAGGGCGTGTTAAAGATGTGGTGCGAAGATTAGTAATGATCCACATGTCAAAACCAAAAGGTAAAAGCTGATGAGGAAATAAATGAGCCGTTACGAAGAAGAAATCGAAAAGGCCATTGACGTCGGCAGACGCTTGAAGCTTGACGAAGAAACCTATGCTCAATCTGGACTTGAAGTGTAGAATAAAACCCAATTGAAATAATGAACCAAAAACAAAAGTGCAAACCCAAGCGATTTAAAAAAACGCAACGTATAATATTTGTGACACGTGTCATTAAAACCCCCAATGAGAGAAAAAAGCTAACTTTATTGTATAAGATGTTTACAAAGTTAACATCTATGTATTTTTGTTTTCTTTCCCACATGTACACACAGTAGACCTGGATATTTTCGGTATCGGTTCGGATAACTTGGATATCAAGTAGTTTGGATATTTTCAGTTCGGCTCGGTTAGTTTCGGGTGTGGTTCGGTTTAGATTGTAAAACTAAGAACTAAAAACTACTCAAAAAAAAAACCCGGTTCACATTTAGTCCGGTTCTTATTCGGTTAGTTTGAGTTAAATATCAGATATTTTGAGTAAAAAATGAAATAATTAAGATAACTAGGTGATAATTTGTACCCTGCGCGGAGTGAAGAAATTGAAAGAAACCATGCTTGAAATTATAGGTATTAAAAAAGTAAAAGTTATTGACATTATTATAATATGTTATATAATAAGAGATTCAATGAAATTGTATGTCTATAAAGTAAGCTTTGTTTTAAAAAAAACCTTGTGTTATTTGTTTTGTTTAATTAAAGTATAGTTCGTGGAAGTGAATCTATAAAATTAAGCAAAAAAATTGTTTAATTTTGAAGTAAAGATAAAACGAAGTATTGGCAATAAAATTATTGATTTCATAAAATAAATTATGAATAAAATATAAAACGAAACATCTAATAATACTATAAGTAGGCCTGGGCGTTCGGGTACCCGTTGGCGTTCGGGTCGGATTTTTCGAATTTCGGTTCTATTTTATAACACCTCATAGGTCCCATTCTAGTAAATTTACAAATATGGGTCAGGTTCGGATATAACACATCGGTTTCGGGTCGGTTTTGTATCACATCCTAAAACCCATAAAGTAACCATATATCATTTGGGTTCGGATTATATCGGATCGGTTCGGATATACATGAAGTAAAATCTAAAATTAAAAAAAAACATTAAAATTATATACTTATTTATATATAATTGAGTATTTAAGGTACTTATTTAAATTTTAAACACTAATTGTTAGATATCATATCAGAAATTCAATATTTGAAGTATATATTTTTTTATATATTTATATTACATATTAATTTGGACATTCGGATCGGTTTATTCGGATATTTTTTCGGATTTTTCGGGCTTTCGGGTTTTTCGGATTACCCGTTCGGGTTCGGTTAATAACACTTTGGGTTCGGATATGTTTGTAACACCTTACAAGATCCATTCGGGTATTTTTACATTTTTGGACCGGGTACGGTTCGGGTTTTTCGGTTTGGGTTTGGTTCGGATTTCAGATTATGGGTTTTGTGCCCAGCCCTAACTATAAGTTCAATAAGGTGAAATGAGAGACATGCCACAGCATCTAACAATACTAAAAGTTCAATAAGGTGAAATGAGAGACATAACACATCATTTAAAATAATTAGCCAATAAGAATCTAACAATACTAAAAGTTCAATAAGGTGAAATGAGAGACATGTCACATTATTTAAAATAATTAGCCAATAAGAATATTTCAAAATGTCATGTCATCTCCTCTTGCAATAATGAGCTCATATTTATGTTCGGCCCATATGACAAACGCCCAAAATCATATTTTTGTATATTTTCGGTTTATTCTCTATGTCAGAAAACCTTACCTGTAAATCGATTAAACGCTTGAGTTTCTTCTTCTCACAGCCTCTGTTTCATAGATTCCCGTGAAATATGAATTTACTGTACATTTAACAATACTAAAAGTTCAATAAGGTGAAAGGAGAGACATGCCACATCATTTAAAATAATTAGTCAATAAGAATATTTTAAAATGCCATGTCATCTCTTCTTGCAATAATGAGCTCATATTTATGTTCGGCCCATATGACAGACGCCCAAAATCAAATTTTTGTATACTTTCGATCCATTCTCTATGTTAGAAAACCTTACTCGTAAATCGATCAAACGCTTGAGTTTCTTTTTTTCCCAGCCTCCGTTTCATAGATTCCCGTGAAATATAAATTTACTGTACAAATACAAGTCACTTATTTATGAACCATTTTCGTTATCGTTTAATAGTTACCAATGGGCTTTGTTAAACCAACTTCTCTGGTCAAATATTTTCATATTTTGTCTAACTATTTGGTCTTGTTCAACATTTCCCATACGTTCAATGTTGCTGACTTGTCTCCTTATCTTGCAGATGAACCAGTTTTGAGGTCAAAACCTTCTGAAGGGGGAGAGAATGATGAGGTCATGGACCAGAACCAAGCTCCCATCACCATTCCTAAGGTCACAGAAGGCCCCATGACCCGTTCCAAGGCTAGGAGGCTCAAGGATGGATTCATACTTGCTGTTCAAGCTATCCTAGACAATATGGACGAATCACTAAACATGCCAATAGCTCAACCCAGCAAAGTAGAGCATATCAACGAGCCAAGTGATGACTTGAGCAATGCCTTTGCGCAACTCAATATCCTTGTGGTGTTCTTCGTTCCATCATCTTCATCATCAATCGATCCAACAAGCAAGCCGCAGCCGACTTCTTCTTTCTTGTGAGATTCAAGTGAGCAGAGTCTTGAACTGTAAACGCTTTACACGCAGCCACCAAGTAAAAAATCAAAGAAATCTTAAGTGTGATTGGATATCACAACTAGCAATATATTTTGTGTTGGTCTTATAAATTTGAAAGTAAGTCACAATGCAGTGCTTACATTAATAGAAAAGAGATAATTACACTTAAAATTAAGCTTAAACTAAATTAATATAACAAAATCAATTGGATATAAAAAACTGAATTATATCGAAGCTATTCACACAGTATTTGCTTATGAATTATTTTATAGATTTACATCTAAGCAAACAAACACTAGAAACTAAATATATACATACAGTGATAATGATGTGTTTCAAGAAAATAAAACATACATTGACAATGAAGCTTTGATTTATTTTATATTACTACTATATTTCTCTGTACTATACGAGATGAATAAAAAATGTGTTCAGACAATTATTGAGCACTTAATCCAAATGAAAAAAAACCATGGTAATCACAGATTCACAATCATCAATCTTATAATATAGAAATTTAAATTAAAACCCATTTGAATTATATAAAATATACTAAAAACTAATTTAAAACAATGAAGGAAAGTAGTGTGCTAATTATACCATCAAAGAAATTTACTTCCATTATTTCATTGATATTATTAGAAATTTAAAAAGGAAAATTGTAATATAAAGTTTACAAAAACATTTGTAATATAAAAGAATTTCTAGACCAAAATAGATAATAGTTTAACGGAATACAACAAAGAAAAAGACTAAACTACTTTTTTGTCAAGAAAAGAGGGTCAAACTACATTTCCCATCTTTAGTGCGTAAATGTGGGTTACTCATTTTTTCAGTTACAAAATTATGAACATCTTTTAATAACACAAATTCTATACTGACAGAAAAATAGAAATTTATGTTCCAAACTTAGAGCAAACAAAACCAGGAAGTTTTGTAAATATATTGACAAAATTTATAAACAATATATATATACATATGACTTTAAGAATTTTCATAAATAATGAAAAACACATTAGAAAAGAATATCCAAAATTTAATGAGCAATTTCTTAAAATATCATAATTTAGATACAACTTTTAATATTACTTTCAAACAAAAATATTATTGAATTTGAGTTTACTGTTTAGTAATTATTATATAGTAGTTTGTATTTAGAGGATGAGGTTGAATATGTTATAAACTTCTATAAATGTTTTATAGATGATTCTTAAACATTCATAAATGATTTAAAGAAATTATTTAGTTGTATTTTCATCAGAGATTATGGTATTACTATAATGGTTATTTTTTAAAAATAAAGTTATACACTGTATCAAATTTATGGTAAATTTTTTTTTTTTTTAATTTAGTAACATTTAAATATGTAATATGCACGTTTTTGTATTATTTCAATACAAAAAATTCAGAAATAACTAACTGGATGCATAATTACAGCCCAAATCTGAAATATTATTTTTTAAAAAAATATATTCTCTGATTTCTATATAATAATCTATTTTGATTGTACTATACAAGATGTTGATAAACATGTATTTTTTTCTTTTCATAGCGGTCAAGTGGAGAATTCACGTATCAGCGTACACAAATATAGAACCAACGCTTAATATCTATAATGTCTTCTATCTTTTTTCCGAGAAAATCGATGATAAAAAACAAGAACCTCATGAAAACTAATAATATTTAAAAGATAATATTTAGCAAAGAACAACATCTAGATAATAACATTTAGTAGATATTTAGTCTTTGTAACATAATAATCTCATGAAATGTTTGATTGGTAGAAGCTGTAAATTTAGTTATTTTGCTTTAAAACATAAGCTATAAGTTTTTCTGTTGTAGCTACATCATCTATTAATGTAAATTTATATCAATAACTTTCAAAGCACTAAATATAAAATTTTA
The DNA here is from genome assembly GCA_905132765.1 of Moricandia arvensis. Lineage (NCBI taxonomy): Eukaryota > Viridiplantae > Streptophyta > Magnoliopsida > Brassicales > Brassicaceae > Moricandia > Moricandia arvensis. Next base: position 179,795 of record CAJHQP010000195.1, on the reverse strand, counting down.
CAAAAAAAATGATTTTCATAGCCAATCTATTGTTTAATTTAACTTTTGAATTTACCTTTAAATTGTTTTCTTAAAGGATGATTGGTAAATTGTGGTATTTAAAGCATTCAGAGTGCTTACCAATTACCTTCGAAAATTATAATATTTTTCAACATTTATAAAATTTCAGAAAATATTCAATAAACAATTAAATGGTTACTTTTTATCATGTTTATTTACAAAAAAATATTTATTGTATCCAATATATTTGAAATTGGAAGAAAAATCTCAGCAACCTACATTTTAATGTCTACTTCTAGAAAGATTAGTATTTTTGGTAAGAACTTGAACTCTTAGAAAATAACTATAGAGAAATTGTCAAAAATACCAATTTCCTAGTACCACTTTTTAAAAATACCTTAATCACTTTTATCCTTGTTTTTAAAAATGGAAAAACATACTTATAACCCTTGGGTTAATTAATTTAAGACTTAGGGTTTAGAGTTAATGGATGGTGTAGGGTGGGGGTAGGGTTTAGGAATTTAAAATTTAAGATTCGAATTAATTTTAAAAAAATTCACCCCTTAAAAAAGTGGTGAAAATGTCTCTTTAATGAAGGTAAAAATGAAAAGTGGTACAAGGAAAGTGGTATTTTTGTAAATTCCCCATAACTATACAATACGAATCAGAAAGATATAATGAACAGAGGAGTTGGGAAATCAAAATTTTAAATGATTGATATTTTAACCTATTTGTATATGTAATAATATTTTAAATAATATATTTTACCATTACTTATGTTTTGCATTCTAATAAATTAAACTTTATTTTAGTAATTTATATTTATTATAATTTCCAATATATATTTAAATATAATATTTTAAAATATAATAAAATTTATGAAAATAACCTCGGGCGTAGCCCGGGAACGGTTCTAGTATGCAATAAAATAGTAAAATATTAAAGAAACCAAATAAGAAAACAAAATAAATAAAAACTAAGAAAACCGCAACTGTTGTGAAAAGTGTTTTAGAACTCTTTGTTTGCAATCTTATTAAGAGCAATAACAAAGAATATCATCTTGTTAAAGTAAACATAATTATTTAACAAAATCAGTAAACGAAATACATTACTTCATTATGAAAGCATCAATTTCAGGAACATCATTCGGCTCAACCAAAATTTTGGAAATACGTTTTGGAATATAAGAAAATCAAGATTGGGAATTGATTCCAAGATCAATCAATCAATAATCAATAATAAATATTGTAACGAAAAAATATTAAAAAACATTTGACTCCAAAAAACAATCAAAAAAAATATTATAACGAAACATACTAAGACGATTAATTCATATACACCATAGTTATACAATTAACATTATTTCATTTATTAGCATCACATAATTAAAAGATAATTTTATGAAAATCGCCATGCTCATTTGAGATTTTTCAACATAATGATATCTTAAATAACCGTTTCGTTCTCTAATAATTAAACTTTTGATATTGATATAGATTAGTTTATATTTGTGAGGTTAGTATAGAAAGTTATGCCGCAAATGAGTATGTCGATATTAAAATAAAAAATTGATATAAAATCTTTTGATGTTAGATAACTGGTTTTGTTCTCTATTAATTAAACCAGATTCATTATCTAATAATTAGAAAGCATATAATATATTATGTTAAGCTACAATTTAATGAACAATGGCAATATATGTAATTAGTCTAGTAAGAAGAGGGATTTTAATTATAGAGTGTGAGAGTGATTATGGTGGTGGCACGTAGGAAATGGCAATCTGGTTAATAACACATGAAGTCAATGTTAGTTTATAATAATGCTCCTCAAATAATATAAAAGGAATTCTAATAAAAATCTTCGATATTTCAGATTACTTTGGATATGTAGAATAAAAATATTTGGATACTTTCGAGTAGTTCGAATACTTTATAATACTTTTACTTTCCTTCAACTATTTTCAGATACTTTTAATAAAAAATATATTTATATTTAGTTATATTATATGCATATATAATTAATATTTTATATACTCAGGAACCCATTTGGTTTTTGGTTCGATTCTGGTCCAATTTAGTTCTGCTTCGGTTTGGTTATTTCTGATATAGAAACATAGGAATCATTTGGGTATTTGAAGGTTTTAGTCCGATTCCGGGTTTGGGTATCTCGATTTGGTTTCTGTTACGTTTTTCAATTCCGATTTTTTGCCCAAACCTAACACACATGATAACACTTTCCATGAGATATTGAAAAATGTAAAATCCATTTTTATATAATATTCTAAGAAGCTGCGATAGAAATTGTGAAGATACAACTTATCAAAAACTTACCAGTTCTTTTAAATACTATATTTTATTTATGAATATTTTTACTATATTTTAATAATAGTTATACTAATAAACATTTTACTTGTAAATTTTGTATATATATGATGGTAAAAATAAGAATTTGGTGTAATATTACTGAAAATTGCAATCTTTCAAAATTAACAGTGATTTTTGGTGTAATATGTCGGAGTAAAAGGTATAAATGTTATATTGGAATATAATAAAATCGTTGATTCCTTAACTGAAGAAATATCTATTTTTGTTCGAATATCATCTACTCCCTTTTATGTCAGTTCTCAAAAACAAAAAAAACAACTACTTTCCTTTGCCATTTTATTGGAGAATTGAATAAAATTACAGGGAATCATGAGAAACAAGGTGAATCATTAAGGAACACAAGCTCTTTTTTGGGATTCAGTAATATGATCATGAATTGTGAAATAATAGAATTTCCAGCTAAAGGAAATCAAATGTCTTGGCAAGGAAGACGAGGTAAGGTAATGATAAGGTGTCATCTTGATAGAGGTTTGGCAAATGAGGATTGACATACTCTATTCCCTTGTTCATTCACTGAATATTTGGGGCTGGTCGGATCTGACCACATACCATGAATGGCATTCCTAGAGGATAATGTGCTTCACTAGCGCGAGCAATTTCGGTTTGAAAAAAGGTGGATTGGGCAAGATGGGTTATTGGACTCCATTGGAAAGGGGTGGTTTGAATCAGGAGACAATAATGAGTCGAATTTTGTTTCTAGAATAGCCAACGTCATGAAATTGCAAGATGGAGGAACAACAATCCCCCATATAGAAAAGAAAGGATAAGCGAGCTTTAAAGAGCCCTGGAAGAAGTACAAACGTATGATACTAGAACTCGGGAAGAGATAATCGATGTATCTAGGAAGTTACAAGAAGCGTACAAAGATGAGGAAGACTATTGGCAGCAAAAGAGTCGAAACATGTGGAACACATCAGGGGATCTCAATACAAAATTCTATCATGCTTTAACGAAGCAACATCGTGCTCAAAATAGACTTGTTGGTTTGCACGATGAGGATGGTCAATGGAAAATCAGGGAGAAAGGGATGGAGAAAGTTGTTGTTGGGTATTTTGACGACTTATTTCGATCCACTATTCCTACAGATTTTGAAAGTTTCCTTGATGAGTTCCACAAAGTAGTACACCAGAGATGAACAAGATATTGATTCGGGAAGCGACAGAGAAGAAGTCAAGCAAGCGCCTTTTATGACGCATCCAGAGAAAGCACCGGGGCCAGATGGAATGACAGCGTTATTTTTTCAACATTCTTGGCCCCTCATTAAAAAGGACATACTCGAGTTGGTAAATAACTTACTGAGGACTAGAAAATTGGATGCTCGATTGAATGCAACAAACATGTGCTTAATACCGAAGGTGGAGAGACCCACGAGGATGATAGAGTTGAGACCGATTAGTCTCAGCAATGTAGGTTACAAGATTGTGTCTAAGGTACTATGTCAAAGGTTGAAGTGGTGCCTTCCAACCCTCATCACGGAAACACAGTCAACTGTCGTGGCTGGACGTATGATCTCAGACAACATCCTTATTGCTCAGGAAATGTTCTATGGTCTCATAACCAATAAATTGTGACAGAGTAAGTTTATGGCGATAAAACTGACATGAGCAAAGCTTATGATAGGGTGGAATGAGACTTTATTAAAGCTTTGCTTTCCAAGATGGGTTTCGAGACCAAATGGTTCAGTTGATGATGGAATGTATATCCTCTATTCAATACAAAATTCTATTGAATGGACAACCACGGGGGCTTATCATTCCACGCCTGGGATTACATCAGGGTGATCCACTATCCCTTACCTATTCATCATGTGTACGAAAGCTCTAATTATGAATATAAAAAGGTGGAAAGAGAGAAACGTATGGCAAGGATGAAAGTGGCAAGGGCATGCCCGACAATTTCTCATCTTCTCTTTGCGGACGACAATCTTTTTTTTTATGTAGGGCTGATAAAGATGAACGTTATACCATTTTGAAGATTAAGAAGGAATATGAGATTAAATATGGCCAGTTGATAAATTTTCAGAAATCTTCTATGCAATTTGGACACAAGATAGAAGAACCCATTCGAAAAGAACTTAGAGATATATTATGCATCCATAATATAGGAGGTATGGGATCGTATTTGGGGTTACTGGAGAGCATGGGTGGTTCTAAGACCCAAATATTCAGTTTTGTTCAGGAGCGCTTAAGTAACAGAGCCAATGGGTGGACTTTCAAGTTTTTCTCGAAGGGAGGAAAGGAGGTGATCATTAAGTCAATGGTTTCTGCACTACCGAATCATGTAATTTCTTGCTACCTAATCCCAAAGATCGTAACGAAGAAGTTGACGAGTGCAGTTGAAATTTTTTGGTGGAGTTCGGGAGGAAGTACTCGAGGAATGCATTGGCAGTCATGGGACAAATTATGCCATCACAAGGAGGACAATTGGTTAGGGTTTAAGGATATGGTGGACTTCAACACCTAAATGCTTGGAAAACAGTTTTGGCGTTTGATTGAGAAGCCTGGAACTTTATTTTCGAAAGTGTTTAAAGGACGGTATTTGAGGAATGTTTCACCCCTGGAATCAGTTAGATCATATTTACCATTTTATGGATGGTGTAGTATCGTCTCAGCTAGATCTCTGTAAGCAAATGACTAATCAAAAGGGTGGGAACATAGTCATATATATCTCAGTATGGAATGATCCATGGATCCCAACCACTCGCCCGAGACCAGGGAACAATAATCGACAACTTCATCACCCATGCCTCACAGTGGATTCACTCATAAATGCAACTTCACGAACATGGACTTCCAATGTGATTAGAGCATTCGTGGATCACGATGATGCAAAGATTATAGAAAGTATTCCCCTGAGTAGAACTCAGATGATAGACATAGAGGGTTGCCGCTTTACAAAGAATGGTAAATACACAGTGAAATGAGGTTATCAAGTGGGGAGGATGTACCTTGATGTGGAAAAAACACTTCTGATGTTTGGACCAAATGCGATCCCATTAAAAACATACTCATGGAAAATACACTGCCCTCCCAAGATTAAGCACTTCATGTGGCAAATAGTCTCATGATGTCTCTAGTGAAGAAAATTTTACAAGCGCGGGGGATACAAGGAGATACTCCTTGTGCGCGATGTGGAGTAGAAGATGAGTCAATCAATCATCTTTTCTTTGAATGCCCTCTGGATGTACAAGTGTGGGCTCTCTCCCAGACCCATCTAACCCGCTGATCTTCCCCACTCAATCTATTTACAGGAACATGGATCATTTCTTTTGGAGGGTGCAACCACAAATGGAGGATCATCGATTTGCATGGATTCTTTGGTACATTTGAAAAGGTCGGAACAATGTGGTGCTTAGTAACATGATCACTGACCCCCGTGATACTTTACAGCTGACAGAAACAGAAGCTAAACTATGGCTGGAGGCACAAACTTCTCAAGCACAACCCACCACCCAAGTTTGGGAAGAGGCAATGTTATCAATACCCCCAAATTTCAGGACTCTGGTGTTTCATCGATGGTTTTTGGAAAGCTTGAGACGTTTTCTCAGGACAAGGATGGTGGAGCACTTTGGAAGGATTCAAAGGTTTGATGTGGGGAAAGAAATACGAAAGCCAGTCTATCACCCCTGCATTCTGAAATAGATGCTCTTATTTTGGCCATGAAAAGTATGAGGAATTTACGCTAGGTACACATGACTTTGGCAATGGATTGTTCTAAATTGGGGAAGATGATTTCAGAACCAGAAGAATGACCTTTTTCACACCTTACTTGGAAGATATCTGATTACTGAAGGGGAGTTTCATTCACTCAGATTTTATCTATGTACATCGAATGAAGAATATAAGGGATGACAGTCTAGCACCCAATGCTCGGAAGCAATCGTCCTTCGTAGTTCACATGAACGCAGAGATTCCAACATGGTTTAGAGAGTCCTAGTTAAATCTATATTTTGATGTAAAAAAAGAACTACTTCCCTTTGTATATAAAAATTTCCCTTTATATACAAAAAACGATATTTTACCTTTTGTTTGGAAAATTGATGTTTTATACTTTAATTAATGTATTTTGCTATAAAACTAAAATATATATTAAATCTAAAAATATGAATGGTATAACTTTATTGGAAATAAACAAAAGATAATAAATAAAATGTGTATTTAACCTTTATTATATGTGTACATGTTCTATAACAAACAAATATAATAGATAAAAGTGTATTATGCCTAATGTTATTATTTATATTTTTTTATTTAATAATAGTTCAATTAAATTTTAAATTTAATTTTCTTTTCATTATAATTTTTCGTAACCACCAAAAGGAAATTACTATAACACTAAAAGATGAAGATTTTATATATACATATATACATATTAATATTGGTATAAAAATCTTTGATTGAATAGTTTACATATATACATATAAATATGGTATAAAAATCTTTGATAGAATAGTTTACATATATACATATAAACATGGTATAAAAATCTTCGATCAATTTTGCATTTCACCAAACCTTTGACTTGTTTTTTTGTAGACTTCGTATAAAATCTACTCTATAAAATATGTTAGTTTTCTGTTTAACTAAAATGTTAAAAGATTGAGCAAAAATTAATTAAAATGTAGACTTCAAATGCAATCTACTAATCTTAGATTAAAAACATTCGTAATGCCAAAAATATACTGAAATACTCATATATACTAGAAGTTTTGGGTATTCTGGGTACTTCATCGGGTCTCATATTCAAGTCGAATCAGGTTTAAAATTCGCAAATCCTTCACAATAAAACCAATGGGGTAAAATGACATTATATGTATCCGTCCTAACTGTTTTTTTGGGTCGGTTTAGTTTTTCGGATCCGAATAAAATGCCCAGTCCCACCTTTTGTGGTGAAAATATTGCTTACTTATTATAATTTAATAAATATTTATATCTATACATGAATTTAATAATACGTTAGTAATGTTCACTTACCCAACTTACATTTAACACTTTACTATTTTTCTTATTGTTATCAAATCATCACATAAGAAATTATACGAAATTTAAGAAAATATATTACCAATCTTTGACAAGAAAGTGAATTAAATACAATTAACAAAAATGAGTTTGATTTTACCTATTTAAGATCATTTTTCTATCACAAAAAGATCCTTTTTATTTATTTCAAGGGAATAAATGAACCCAACATACACCAATATAAATAAGTGAACCATCAAATTTGCATAAAAATTTATATATAACTAAGATAACATATTATTATATAGAATAATCTACATAGATTTTGATATATAAAATTTGTTTTTATAAATAATGAAAACAGCCTGTTAACTAATTATTATGATTTAGTGTATTGTCAATAGTTATATCCGTACATGATCACATGAAAATCATATATTAACACTTACAATAATTTTTCAAATACTTAATCATATATTAACTAAGAAATAATTGATTGATTTAAAAGTTATTAAATACCTTTATATTATTAACAAATTAATGTTTTTAGTAAAATTGATTTTTTTTGAGGTTTCATGTAAATATAAAAAAAAATGATGAGATTATATGAATGATCATGCTGCAATACATCACATGACACACAAGGTAATATTAGTTCTCAGCAAATTTTATATATTATAATAATTTATTCAATAGAAAATTAATTAGAAGAGTAATTTTATCTATTCTAGGTTTTACTTGAAAATGTCTTGTTTTATGTGTTTTTGCTAAATGAATTGGGAAATTGCCAAAATACCACTTTCCTTGTACCACTTTTCAAAAATATCTTAATCACTTTTACCTTTGTTTTTAAGAGGAAAAACACACTTATAACCCTTGGGTTAATTAATCTAAGACTTAGGGTTTAGAGTTAAGGGGCGGTGTAGGGCGGGGATAGAGTTTAGGAATTTAAAATTTATGATTCTAATTAATTTTAAAAAAACTTATCCCTTAAAAAAGTGAAATTTTTGAAATTGTCTCATTAATGAAGGTAAAAATGAAAAGTTGTACAAGAAAAGTGGTATTTTTGAAAATTCCCCAAATAAATTCTCACAGACATTAAAATGAAAAAAAAAATACAAACTACAAGTTCAACACTTTTTATTGCCAGTTTTTAGAATTACCAATAAAAATGTTCTTGTTAGTTTGAAATTTAAATGTATATATTTATGTAGAAACTTGAATACTTCCTTTTTTGGGTGATTTTTTTATTTTTTTCCTTTGCTTTGAGTGGATTTAGTTACTCCAATAATTTTGTACATTATTATTCTTCTGTTTCAATATATATATATATATATATATCGTTTTAGATTTTAAAATTTGATTCATTATAACTGTCGTTTTATTTTTTCAAGACAATATTAAATATTTTTTCTAGTTTTTACCTTTTTAATTCATTAATCAAATCAAACAAAATATTGTATTAAATAAGATTAAAACTAAAAAAAATATTTTTTAAGTCGTGTGAAAAAATCTAAACCAATATTACAATGAAATGCAGAGAATATAAAAGAAAAAAATATATATTATTATTTCCTTTCTCCCACATTTATGAATTATTCTCTCAAGATTTTTTCTTTTTTTCACTTTTTAATTGTCAAAAATCCTCTGACCCCACCATTTATTCTCCACCGGTGAGTTTTCTTCTGCACCAGGCTGACATCCTACATCAAGTCTTAAATCTATGTCAATCGACATCTCTTCTTAAAATATCTTTATTAATATTAATTAAAAAATTATTTTCATATGTGTCATTTTTTTTGGAGAAATTGTCAAAAATAGCACTTTCCTTGTACCACTTTTAAAAAATACTCTAATCACTTTTACCCTTGTTTTCAAGAGGAAAAAACACACTTATAACCCTTGGGTTAATTAATCTAATACTTAGGGTTTAAAATTAAGGGGTGGTGAAAGGTGGGGTAGGATTTAAGAATTTAAAATTTAGGATTCTAATTGATTAAAAAAAAATAACTCTTAATGGTATTTTTGAAAATATCTATTTAATGAAAATAAAAATGAAAAGTGGTACAAGGAAAGTGGTATTTTTGAAATTCCCCATTTTTTTCGTTAGTGATTAAAATTCTTAGTTACAATGATATAATTAATGAATAAAAATTTATTTCTAATGTTATAGTATATATATAATATTTAATAATTTTTTTTCAAAAAGTTAGTTTTCTTTCATTATAATGTGTTCCAAACCACATAAAAGCAAATATCTATAAAGGAAAATAGGTTTCATATATACATATAAATATGGTATTAGATTTATAAATAAAATCTATGATAAAGTATTTTACGTATTTATTTTAAAAAGTAAAATAATGCTCTGGAGTAACATTTTGAAAAGTTCGGATTGCTGCAACGAACAAAATTCACAACTAGTTGATATGCAAAGTCCACTTATAAGTATTAAACGATATTTTTTACCTATTTAGAACAAATATACAATATTTTCGTTATTAAAATACAGTAAGATTGTGACAATTATACTTATATGAACAATATTAAACCTAGAAAACAAAAATATTGAGAAATTATCAAAAATATCACTTTCGTACTATTTTTCAAAAATATCTTAATCACTTTTACCCTTGATTTTTAAGAGAGAAAAACACACTTATAACCTTTGGGTTAATTAATCTAAGACTTAGGGTTTAGGGTAAAGGGGTGGTGTAGGGTGGGGGTAGAGTTTAAGAATTTAAAATTTAGGATTCTAATAAATTTTTAAAAAATTTTGCCCCTTAAAAAAGTGGTATTTTTGAAAATGTCTCTTTAATGAAGGTAAAAATGAAAAGTGGTACAAGGAAAGTGGTATATTTGAAAATTCCCCAAAAATATTTGTAGTTTATGAAAAAATCAACTCAATATGCCCAAAATGAGTAATCAAAGTGACTGATCTTAATTTTAATACATAAAGAGAAGTTTAACTAAGATAACTTCTTTTTGTTTTTAATATATCTATACACAAATTAAAACTTATAAGCAAATAAATACGAAATAGTTCTTAATTATTATAATTTAGCTAACTGGTAAATATTCATATCTATATATAAATTTAATAGTTTAATAGTTATGTTCACTTATGCAATTCACGCTTAACATTTTTTTTTTCTCAAATTATCATATAAGGAATTACACAAAAATTAGAATAGTATACCAATCTAAGACAACAAACTTAACTGAATAAAATTAGGGGGAATTGCCAAAAAACATTAATTTGATTTTAAATGAAAAAATATACTTCAAATTCAGGCAAGTGCAAAAATAATTTAAAAAAGTAGTGAAATTACAACCATCTCCTTATAACCAAACAAAAAACACGTTATCACTTTTACGGTTATAACCTGCAAAATTTTCTTAGGCTAGTAAAATTTTCATTTAGAAAAAATCTTCTCATGCAATAATTTATAATTTTTTTATAAAAATATTTTGATGGAAAATAAATTGAAATCATGTAATTATAAACAATTTTAAATGATGTAAATCTAAATTTACTAAAACTGAATTGCATTCAATATATATGAGTGAATATATATTGTAAATGATTATTGTCTTTAGTTTATGGTTTGGTACATATGTTGTACTATTATTTGTATTTTAGGATTAGATTTTATAATCTTAAAAAAATAAATTTGACATAGATATGTTTAGTTTTGTATATATTAAATATTTTATAAATTGATCTTATATTTAGTGAAGTGTTTGTTGCTATTGAGTTAGTTATTTAATTTTATGGTTTAAAAATCTTCTAAACATATAATGCACTAGAAGACTTCTTAGCTGATACGAATAGTATTTTAGGGTTAGAGAAGTTTTCTAATGCATTTTATGTTAGAAGACTTCCCAAGAAATCCTTCTCAACGGAAGATATTTAACCTAACAATTTTTTGTCTCTTTATATAAAACTATGTACATTGGTTGAGCTACACCCTATTTGTCATTTTTATCATTCTACCTCATTCTACCTCATTCTCTTTTTTTTCCACATCATAACTTAGTATTTTTAATTTCATTTTTAATTTTTAAAAATTTTATAACTAAATAATAGCAGATAAAGATATAAAAAAACTCTTTAAAATAAAATAACTATTAATTCAAATTAAAACTATTATAATTGAAAATTTATGATATTTTTTAAAAAAATTATTAAAAATTAAAAATGTTTTTATTGAAAATAGTTTAAAATTATGATAATTTTTTTGTATATCCCAAATTATATGAAACTAGTCTGTATTTGTAGATCACAAAACAAAGAAATTTTAAAGAAAATAATGAAAGAAATTAATTAATATATTGTAGAATAAATTACTTAAAAATTTGAAGGTGAATACAAAATTTCTTTAGTATCAATAACCAATAAGCAAGTAACAAACATTGTTGTGGATCCCAGTTTTCAAGTGTTGTAAAAATTCAACCCAATGAATACACATCATGTTTCCAATTTTTTCAATAGGTTAAATGCATGCAATTCAACAAACCATTGTAAATGATCTAAATAAAATTTACACATTTTTTCTTTTCCTCTCAAATGGTTAATTAAAAATGTAATGTTTCTCATTCTAAAACTTTCCAACCACTCTTTAATATTTTTGAACCTGGAGACATCAAATTTATATCAATTTTCTCATAGTTTTGGTCACATGTCTTTTGAACTACTTTATCTTGTTTTTGAAGTTTTTTTTCATTTCATAGTTTTCTTCCATTCCTTTAATGATATATCTATAAATTTTGAATATGTATTTTTTATGTTTTATATATTAGATTCGAAAAGCTATAGATTTAACCTAACATGATTGATTAATTTCTCTGTTTAAGCATACAAAGTTTTATTTTGAGTTTTCTCTGTTTTAAAGCAATTTTAATGTTTTAGATATGCATATTTTTCAGATATGAGGACAAAATTGAACTTCAGACTTCATTAGTGTGTGTTTATGTGTTCTAAATCTAAACAAAGTTATAGATGCAACTTAATGTGACTATTTTCTTATTATTTTATCTTAAAATTATATTTATCATGGCTTATCTTTTTTTCTAAATATAGATCATCAAATTTTGATATATACATATCTTGTCTGTGTCAAAAAAAAATATAATATAAATTCAAAATCGTTGTGATTATAGACTTTTGTTATTATTATAGTTGTCAAAGTTCTAATTTCAAATAATACAAAGTATATTTTTGTTTTTGTTTGTTAGATTCAAATGAAAATATATATTAAATATATTGTAATTGTTTTTTTTCTTATTTAAAATTAAAAGTTTTATATTTTTAGAAAATTTCCTCTTGATGAAATCATTTTAAAATTTTGTAGATATGCAAGTTTTTTCAGATCTGAAAACTATATATCATACTTCATAGCAGATTTCTCGGAAGACTTCTCAAACAGACGTCTCAAGCAGACTTTTCAGAAGATTTTTTTGGCAGACTTCACACGAATTAAGTAGAAGTTAAAATTAAGCAGAAAACTTTAGTAATAAGTGAAATTTGACTGCGAATTAGAAGTTTACTAATGGTAGACTTCTGTAGAAATCTTCTAATACACGGTCAAATTACACTGAAAAATTTAGTTCTTTCTTAGGTTAGGAGACTCTTGCTTTGATAATTTATATAATATTTTAAATAGTATATGCACTTCGTATCCAATCTAGTAAAAAAGTTATTTTTCTAAAGCTTTATTCATTCATTTAAGTTCTTGTAAATCATAAAATTTTGTCTTCATTATAAATATTTTGTTAAGCTTATAGTTGTGCAACTTAAAGGAGAGATTTATAATAATATAACACTTGACACAAATTCAACATAACAAACAGTAAGTTCATAATACAATAATATAAGTTCCGAAGCATAACAAATAACAATAAGTCCATTACACAATAATATAAGTTCCAAAGCATAACAAACACAACAATAAGTTCATAACACAAGATATAGATAAATAGAAGACTTTGGTTATTGTAGGCTAACTCCAACTCTGTGTTCATGTCCTAAGTTACAATTTTCTCGAACTATTTCAACAAGTACAACATGTGTAGAACCATCACCTAAAAATAACATTCTCACTCCTTTGACATTATCAACCCCCAAACCCAGAATTATTATTCACTAATCATTCTCCTTTACACTACATGTAACTGAAGCATCATCTACAAAATATCATATTAAAAAATATTAACATAGAACATCTCTTAAAAAAAACCAGAGAAGAATTCTTAAGAAATCTTCTCTCATTAGCTAGATATATTAATAAACATGAATATTTGTAACCTAATATTTATAACCAATTAAGTTATGAATTTCATTCAGGGGTCCCAATATTGACTAATACACATGAATTAACAAGAAAATCATAAAAGTTATTTTAAATTTGGAGTAATGCAAGTGTAATAAACATTAACATAGAAGACTTATGTAGAAATCTTCAACAAAAATCTTCGATTTAGGTTATTTATGCAATTACGAAGAATATCTTTTTACTAACGGACTTCTTGAGAAGTCTTATTTTGTAAATTTTGGCTTATTTTTGTATTTGAAAAGTTCTCAATTTTACTAGAGAAGACTTGTTGTTCTCTGATAAGCAGATTAATTTTTCAATTGACTGAAGTTTTACATATATTTGACTTTTCTAAACTGGAAGTCTTCTCATACTAAACTTATATAGAAGTCTTCTTACCATTAGATAAAGTTTTTGAAGTGTGCAAGAAGTACGTAGGTTAATTTTACAATCGACCATGTTTGACTTTTTAAGAGAAGATTTCTCGAGAAGACTTCTATAGAAGTATGCTTTCAAAATCAAATGTTTGACCAGAATAGCAGAATAAAATTAAAGAAGACTTCTTGAGAAGCATTTCCCAAGAATTAGTTGTTCATGGTGGTTGGTGTATTGATGATAATGACATTGTTATACATAAAAAAGAAAGATGAAGATGATAGTGAAAATAATCATTTTCAAAAAATGACATTTTCGTAAATAACATGAATTTTTGGATAGAATAAGAAGATGAAAATTTCAAAAATGAGATTACTTTTGTGTTTGACTAAGATTTTGAGTCATTTTTGCAATAAACCCACAAAATTATACCTATTTAGGACCCAAATTTTTAGTTTAATTCCAAGAAAAAAATGAACCAACATACACCAAAATAAATAAGTGAACCGTCAGATTTTTATAGCTACGATAACATCAGACTGCACATACTTTTCATATGGATTTATTTTTTTATTAATTATTTTATTCTGGTCTGGATTCACACACCACCTCGTGATTGAACAAGAGACCAGTCGTTTATTTAATGTTAAAAAATAAGATAACATTTATTATTTAAAATAATCTATATTTATTTTCATGTATAAAAGTAATTTTAATAAATAAATGAAAGCAAGTTATTAACTAATTATTATGATTTATTATTTTTTAAATATTTATATTCGTAAAAGAACACAAAAAGTCACCTAGTAACACTTCCAGTTTTTTTTTCAAACACTTAATAAAGAAAAGTTATGGAATACCGAAGTTACACAGAAGAATTAACTGATTTAAAAGTTATTAACAACCTTTTATATTATTAACAAATAATGTTTTCTAGTAAAGTGAAATTCTTTGAGCTCTCTTGTAAATATAGAAATTTAAAAATGTGGAGATTATATGAATGATCATGCTACAATAGAACTCACATGTCACACAAGGTAATAATAGTTTTCAACAAATTGATAGAAAATTAATTAGAAGAGTAAATTATATCTATTCTATGTTTTACATGAAATTGTTTCGTGTTTGTGTGTTTTTGGTATATGAATCCTCTTAAAAGTTAGAAAATAAAACATTTTAAATGCCTTCTATTAGCAATTTTTAGAAATACCAATAAAATCATTTTATTAGATTAAATCCATATGTTTTCTTTTGTCTAAATATTAATGAACATTTTCTTTTTGAATGATTTACAGTGTTATATAACTCGTCTTTTTAAAGTTTCACCACCTTTCTCTTGCCTTGAGTAGATCTAATTACCGGTAACTACTACAATATTATAAAATGAAAAGTGATTTATTATTGCCTTTTTTTTTGAAAAGTCTATTTTTGCCTTTTCTCATTTTGCATATAAAAAAAAAATAATTTTCTGATTTTTTTCTCACTTCCTAATTGTTCGTCTTCACACATTTTGATGATTTATTTAGGAATTATAGTATAATTTTGTGCTACTTATGGAAAATATTTATTAACTCACTTCATATACTCATGAAAGTCCTATGCCCTTTCGTGTTTTCTTCACCGATAGTTTTCTGTAAGTGCAGATTTTGAATGAGTTTTAAAAGTCAACATGAGATGATAAACTTGCACATTTAAAGTGTTAAGAAGCTCGAAAATATCCTAACGTACGACATGTACTAGGTGAAAGTACTACGTGAAGTACTTCAACAAGAATGGGATTGTAGCTAGAGTGACCAGTTAAAGATGAGAGATGAAAATGGATGGATGATGTGAGTAAAGATGCAAAGTTCACGTGAGTAGAAATGCAAAGTTATGACGTACATCTTGTATCAGTTGGAAGTGCAGCAGGACCTACATCGAGATTGAAGAATGACAAGATTGAGCTGGAGCTAAGTGGCTGGTTTGGAGATTGGATCTGGAGTCGAGTTGGAGCTAAAACTAAAGGTTACTTGACGACTAAGCAACCAGAGATTTACCGTGGAGAATGGACATTCATTGAGGGAGTATTTCCAAAAGACTTTATATAAGATTTGGAAATATTCCATATTGGAAGTTTTGGGAATATCTCTTCTTTGGGAAGATGGCTAGTGTCAGCCACGAAATCTACTGAGTATAAGTAGGTTGTGGGAGCTTTCTTTCAAGATCATCACAAAGAAAAGTATTGTAGCAAAGGGGTTTCATAACTTGTAAGGTGAGTGAAACACAAAGGGTTAAAGGAGGGAGAAGTTCTAAGGTCTTGTATTCGACTTTAGGACGTTTGAGGCCAGGGTTTTCTATTTAAAGAGAGACTTGTAGGTTCACTTTAAAATAGATCTAGTAAATACCTATTTATTTATTGAGAAATTCTCTGTGTTCATCTGGCGTAGTATTTCGTGACATAGTTCTTGACACAATACTCGTACTACTCTTTGTATTAAACCCATCGTTGCACTTACAAGTGGTATCAGAGCGGGTCACCGAAGTCACTAGTGAGATTCTGAAGACAAGATGGATGATATAGCACGAGAGGAGTTTATGCTTGATCCTAAACACTATGGGCATTGGAAAGTTAAGATGAAATCAATCTTATAAAGCATTGATATAGATGTTTGGGCAGCAGTGGAAGATGGCTATGAAGTTCCCAAAGCAGTAGATAAAGATGGTGGTGTTTTCATCAAACAGATTGCTAAATGGACAAAGCGTGAGAAGGAGTTGTCAAAGTATAATGCAAAAACTTTATCTAGTATTTTTACATCAGTTAAGAAGAAGCAACTCAATTTTATTCAAGGATGCCAAAATGCAAAGGAGGCGTGGGATATTCTGCAAACACACTTTGAAGGAACCAAGAAGGTTAAGAACTCACGAATGGATTTTCTCACATCAAGATTTGAGAACTTGAAGATGGAAGAACATGAATCTATATCAGATTTCAGTTCTCAGCTCAGCGCATTAGCTCAGGAGGCTCATATACTCGGTTAAAGACTACAAGGATAATAAACTAGTGAAGAAGTTCTTAAGGTGTTTACCAGCAAGAAATAGAGCATATAAGGCAGCAATGTCTATGTCTCTAAACATAGATGAAATTAGCTTTCATGAAGTTGTGGATATGGTAAAAGCCCATGAGATGGAGCTTGATGGCGTGAATAATCATACTGAAGTGAAAATGGCAATTTCTGAAACAACAAATCAACAACCAAAGAGTGAAGACAAGGTAATTCAGATAATTCGTGTGCTTCAGCAAGTACTACAAGATGTGGTTGAAGGAAATGAAAAAATTGGTGTGAGCAAACAAAGTTTAGAATCAGAAGAGCCATGTGTCATTATAGAGGTGCAATGTCATGAATGCATAGGATATGGACACTTCAAAACCAAGTGTCCAACGGTCAAAAGAAGAGGAAACAAATGCTTTAGGTGCAAAGGAATTGGACACACTCAATGTGAATGTGAACACGATGAGAATAAGAAGAAAGAGACAACCTCACTAAGGATGAGTGAAAATGGATCAAAGAAAGAAGAAGTGCTCAATCTCGTTGCATTTGGTGCACTCAAAGATGAATCAAGTACATCATCTGACGCAGATCCTGATACAAAAGTTGAGATTAACTTCTAGAAAGAGTATCACGTTTTGTATGACAAATGGCTGAAAATCAAGAATGAAAATATGTAGTTGCTCAAGGGTAAGACTATTCTGAAGAAAAGAATCAAGGTCCTTCAGTCAAAGCACGGTCTGGTGCAGAGTCTGAAGCTGAGCATGACTCAGGAACCTTGTTAGGAGCTGTGCAAGTTGGTTGATGAACTTGCTGCTGTAAAAGAGAGGAACAAGTCTCTTGAACAGGAGGTTAGTAAGCTGAGAGAAATTGCTATAGGTGAACAAGAGAGAGCAAAGATGCTGAAATGTGATTTGGCTGAGAATCACAAGCAGATCAGGATGCTCAATAATGGGTCCAAGAAGTTGGATCAGATACTCTCGATGGGACAACCAACCAAGGTGAATTGGGGTCTGGGATATCGAGGAGCTGAAGGTACTAGCAAATTACATCAAAAGAGGTTGTCACACTTTGTGCGAGGGAGCACATCAAAGAGTAGAGACAAGGAAGTCCGTTAGGAAGTACGTCAGGAAGTACAAAATGAAGTTTGGCAGGGAGTTCTACAGTGTGGAGCTGTGAGTAACAAGTCAAAGGTGATATGCCAATGCAACAACATCAAGGTTAGACAGAAGGCTCAGAATGATAGTTGTGCATATGGTACACAAAAGAAAACTGATCAGTGTATTAACAACTGTGTAAGGTGGAACGAGAAACAATGTCTGGTGTATTGTTGGTTATGTGGGAAGGTTGTACACAAGAAGGTGGACTGCTTTGCTCGTGATAAGAGAAGAAAAAAAGCCCAAATGATGAAAAAGATGTTCATTGAACCGAAGAGGGTTGAAAAATGTGTATAGCCAAGCGTGTCTTACTTGATGAAGTGAAGAAAGAGACACCAAAAGGAGAATGCGACTCTGCCAGAGTTGATCTTGGAGTAGATCAAGGAGCATCATGCCTGGATTCAGGACAATTAGTTGTTCGTGGTATAAAGGGTAAGGAGATCGAAGTGCATCAAGAAGTGATTCAAAGTATCGTCTGGAGAATGATGCTAGAATCACTCAAAGACTATAGCGACGAGTTTGGCGTGCACTGGGTGTGGAGGAGGGGCTCAAAGGTTATGTTGGTCGAGATGATGAAACATGGGTTGAGCCAAGTCCTTAAGAGAAGTCAGTAGAGAGGTATGTTGACGGGTCGTCAGATCATGATGCAGTATTGTAATCTATTCCGTTGCGGCATGAGCTGTATCATGATTACATATGAAGAAGCAGACGAGTGTGTATGTGATGTAAGTCTTTACATCTAAGCATTAGTGTTTTAGCTTAGTATGCAATCAAGCAAGGGGAGAAGTGGTGACTGGTCCAAATAGTGCATAGCTCGTGGGGGGAGAAAAAGCATGATGTGATGGACGTTATGGTGTAGATAGTGAAGATTTCATGGGGGGGGGGAGAACATCATATCCTACTGTATAAATCCAGATAATGCCCATCTCGTGGGGGAAAAAATAATATCTAGTGTGGAAGTTTTCAGGTGCGGAAACGTGGTTAGTGAACCAGAAGGGTATTGTGTTTGATCAGCACACAAAGCTAAAAGGGGGAGATTGTAGATGCAAGCAGAAGCATGTAGATGTCAAGTGTCTTATCCTCACGAAGTAGCTGATGCAGGTGGATCAAACGTTATCTCAAGAAGTAGGTGATGTGAAGGAGACATGCTGACATATTTCAGAAGATCATCATGAGTGATGCTTGAATTATAAAACCCAGTCAAAAGAGGAAAGATTGTAAGTGCAGATTTTGAATGAGTTTTAAAAGTCAACATGAGATGATAAACTTGCACATCCAAAGTGTTGAGAAGTTTGAGAACATCCTGACATACGACATGTACTAGTTGAAAGTAATACGTGAAGTATTTCAACAAGAATGGGATTGTAGCTAGAGGGACTAGTTAAAGATGAAATAAGAGAATGGTTGGATGATGTGAGTAAACATGCAAAGTTCACGTGAGTGGAGATGCAAAGTTCTGACGTACATCTTGTATCAGTTGGAAGTGCAGCAAGACCTACAACGAGATTGAAGAATCACAAGATCGAGCTGGACCTAAGTGCTGGATTGGAGATTGGATCTAGAGTCGAGTTGGAGCTAAAACTAAAGGTTACCTGAAGGCTAAGCAACAAGAGATTTACCTTGAAGAATGGAGATTCATTGAGGGAATATTTCCAAAAGACTTCATACAAGATTTGAATATATTCCATAAAGGAAGATTTGGGAATATCTCTTCCTTGGGAAGATGGCTAGTGTCAGCCACGAAATCTACTGAGTATAAGTAGGTTGTGAGACTTTGTATCAGGATTAGCACAGAGAAAATAAATTTAGCAAAGGCGTTTCATAACTTGTAAGGCTTGTATTTGACTTTTGGACGTGTGAGACTAGGATTTTCTGTTTAAAGAGAAACTTGTAAGTTCACTTTAAAAGAGATCTAGTAAATAGATATTTATTTGTAGAAAAATTCTTTGTATTCATCTGGTATAGTATTTCGTGACATAGTTCTTGACACAATACTCGTACTACTCTCTGTATCAAACCCATCTTGCGCTTACATTTTCTTATGCACTATCAGAGTCAAGTTGATGTCAATCGATACCTTGAATCTCCTTGATAGCCAATTTAAGGTTTTGGACGAGAAAGCATGAGCATCCTCACCATACTTAAACATTACTATCATTTATCTTCATTTAAATTCAGTTTCATGTCTAACCACGTGAAACATTTTGATATAAACGCCAAGTATTGTTAATAAACTACAGCGGTAATATGTTTTGTATATATGATAGAAAGGATGTAAATTGTAGCTTTTATACACGATGAGTGACTAGGGTTTATACATGCTAGTTAATGAATAGAATATTGACTATCCTTAACCTATGAAGATTCCCATATCAATCATATCTATGATTGATCCTTAATAACGGCTTCTCCTAGGAATTTTTATAACAATTCTTTTATATCAAAGTGGTGACAATCAAAATGGTTAGGATATTGGGTTGCCACACATTTACTCAAGGCTGAAACAATAATGTCTACACAGAACCAAGTATTACAAACTTCTAAGCTTTTGTTTGGACGGTAAATGCTTTTCAAAAGATTCGTCTTTTATATGGTAGTTACTCACATGACACGTAGCAGTCACAAGGAACTTGAATCGTCACCATATGCGATGTGATAGCAATTGTCCAAGATGTGGAGACCCAATAAGTCAATAACTCATGCCATCTTTAAATGTCCACTAGCATTTCAAGCATGTGCTCTTGCGGTTACACCCTCTCATCTGGATATATTCCGTGTGCCGATCATATATACTAATATGGGATATCTTTTTTGGAGGAATAATAGTATTGGTAATGAAGATCCAAAAGGGACATAGATCATTATCCATGGATAATTTGGTATCTTTAGAAAGCTAGGAATAATAAATTATTCAAAGGGATGGATAGAGACCCACTTGAACTAATCATATATGCAGAACGAGAATGCCAAGCATGGTTCATGGCAAATGAGCCAGAAGCTAGGATGACCCCAACACCATTAGTAGCATCGCAAGTTTTATGCTTAGAGAATATATGCATGATGGATGGTTATTGGACCTCTATATCGATCTTCAGCGGATGCGAATGGGTTTGGTAAGATAGCTCTAGAAAACACGACTCATGGGTATAAGAAATTAAAGACGGAGAGATTGCATCATAGCTAGAAGCGCTAGGATGGGTAATGGACAACATGCTTCATCATTCGGCACATCAACATTTTGGGAATCAAAGACTTAATAGAGATGATAAAGGAACCTCATGCATGACCAACTTTCTCAACAGAGCTGAAGGAGATGTAAGAACTGAATAGAAGATTCAATGATTTCGGGCTATCCTACATTCTTCGGGAACATAATGAGAAGGCTGATTTTTTTTTAAACTATAACTGCTCGGTTATTTATAAGACTCTTTGTTTTGTTGGTTATTTTACTCTAGTTTGATTATCTAGACCACCTCAACTTTAAATATAATAGCTTTTTGATGTCAAAACCAAAAACTAACTATGATCAAGTTTCATTTGTGGAAAAAATAATCTCCAAAATAGAATTAATTTAATATCGTTTGAAATTTTCTTAAACAAATGTATAAGTTGTGCATCCAAAACCTTTAAGTCATTCAGAAAAAAGAAGAAGAAAAGAATCAGATTGGTTCGCTTTCCCTTGAATCACTGATACACAATCTATTTATTTAGCATATCACCATACTATTATCTTCCGGGAAAATGATTGTTCTTGACAATAATCAATTGCATTTTTTTGCTTTACCATACCCAAAAATATCCATTTGAAAACACGATATCATTGTTGCATCATTGAATCCATACAGTGGGGTCAACGCTGCTTAGGTGACAATGACACATAACGATTAGACTTTGAAAGATTCCAAATTTTAATTAGTTCTTTTTTTTTTATAAATGTGAACTTATGTTGATGTTGACTCTTATATAACACTCGTGTATTTGTTTAATTTAATATGTCATGTCCAATCATAAAGTTGAGTTTTTTTCTTTGTAAAAAAAATTAGATTTTCATATGCGCTTTTTCAAAACGTAGCCATTTTTCATTGATTTTTCTGATAGATTATAGATGAATCTACAATTTTTGTTAAAAAAAAAATAATTTAAAATTTTTCTATTATAATGTTTGAGTTTGAAACTGTTTTATCATATAATTGAGTTGGTTCCTCTATGGTTGCGCATGTAAGAGGCCGCTCTTGACCGGCATTATTGGTTAGTTGGCCCACCCCTTATGCAAGATGGGTTGAAGTTTACTTTTGTTGATTACTAGAGACATAGACTCCGCGCAAGCGCGGAGTCGGTTACGTTTTTAATGCATTGTATTGTTTTGGTTTTGTTATTTCATCTTCATTTTTAATCTTTTTATTTTTTATGTTTTATATATTTATCTATGAATGGAAGAATGAAATTTACACAAATTGATTAGATTATTGACTTTTTTTCTTTACAATAAGTTGCCAAGAAGCTGTGTAGTTTGTGAAGTTGGTATTGAAACTGTGATGTACGGATAGGTAAAAATACATATTATGTTGTTCGTGGGTTTTTTTGGTACTCCGTAGATCTCTTTTTCTGGTTAGAACTGGTTGCGATAAAGTGAGTTTATGAGTCTGTTATCTCAAAAGTATGAATATATGTTTGTAGTTTCACTGAATTTGTTTATTTTTTTTTTTGTTGTTTCACTGAATTTGTTTAAATTTTTTTGTTGTTTCACTGATTTTGTTTAATTTTTTTTTGTTGTTTCACTGAATTTGAAAGTTCATTGCAAAGTTAATAATTTAAAATTGCATCTATTATAAACATTTAAAATAGAAATGGTTTAAATGTCTTTATTTAAAATGTATTATTATTTTAAGCTGTAATATTTCCTTTTCAACTCAGAGAATAAAAATTCTTATTTACAAAAATAATATTGATCTGCATTTTCTTATATCAGAAAAAAGAAAAAAAATAGTTAACGATGTACATACTGCCAATAAGATGTTAATGGAAGGGTTTATAGCCAGAGAGTCTTTCCTCGTGCAAACAATTCTTTGGTCTAGCCTTCTTGATTGCTTCTTCTCTTCTTCTCCTCGCCGTCCTTGATTTAATTGTTTCCTTTTTCTCTTTGTAGATATCTTATATCTCATGTTTCTTTCCACATGTGCTCTTTAGTTTAATAAAATCTTTGGTTTAACAGAGTGGTCTTTCGGATTTACTTACCTCAAAAAATGAACATTCTCATCAGATTTTGATACCAATTGTCTTATCACAGTCACTAAACTTACGTTTTCCTACAGATTTAGTCGGTTATTTGATTATAGTTATTATAGGTGTCCCAAATATAAACATAAGATACACATAAATATATACACTAAAACAAAATCAAAGAACTAAATCTTTTAGTCAAGATTCAGCGGTAGTAAATACCTTCTAACCTTCTTGCAAAATCTTTAAGAGGTTGAGTCTGATTCTGAAAAACATCAGCCTTGACATAGATATTTACCTAGTCAAGAAAAAAAAAACAAAATTAAGATTCAATCTTAATCAGAAAATCATATAACTGAAACTACGAACCTATATAAACTGATATGACAAAAATCTAACTTGAGAAAAACAACCAAGGCAGAGATCGTCGAAGGTGGCTTTCAAAACAACCGATTTGACATAGATAGCACTGGAGGCAGACATTCAATGGAGGATATAAGCTTAGCCTGTAAAAAAAAACTGTAAGAGAATATGAGATGTTCGATTTCTAGCTATGTAATCAACTTTTATAGGGATATTGTTGTTATATGCTGTGAAACGAATGAGGTATTGATGGTATTAATAAAGAAGGGAAGATCGAAAGATATGGGAGATCAAGAGTTCATGGATATTTTTTAGAGAAGTTTAGAGAGCGACGGCAAAGAGGGGAGGTGAACCTGATCACATTCTAACTTAGTGGTGACTTGTGACAGTTAAGCGACGGAATAGGAGAACCGTAGGTGTCAGCCGTAGACGGAAGATAAATAGGCATCTAAATTTCTAGGGTAATTTAAAACTTGTTGGTGTTTGTACATAAATCTATATTAGTTTCGACCATCAATTTACAAATTAGCCTTTAGTTTAGTGGTATTAGTGTTGGTGTTTTTGTCTCAATAACCCAGGTTCGAACCGTGGAGGTAACATTTTTTCACACTTTTAAAAGTGGGACCCACACGCTGTTGATATGGCGCGCTCTGGAGAGACCCAACTCTCCCATTATAATATAAATAGAGGTCTTAGTACATAAATCTATATTAGTTTCGGCCATTAATTTACAAATTGGCCTTTAGTTTAGTGGTATTAGTGTTGGTGTTTGTGTCTCAATAACTTGAGTTCAAACCGTGGAAGTAACATTTTTTCACACTTTTAAAAGTGGGACCCACACGCTGCTGATGTAGCGCGCTCCGGAGAAACCCAACTCTCCCATTATAATATAGATTTGTTTATTCAAATTTCCTTGAAAAGTTCTTTGTTTTTTGACTAAAACCTCAGAAAAATTCTTCGATTAACGGTTTATTCTTTATGTATTAATTATCATTTGTGCTATGCTACATATTGAATTGTCTTATCTGTAGAAGAGTAAATTAACCAAAATTGTAAACCTCCTGTAAAAACGAAAAGTGAGGCCATACTACAAAAAATACGACGAAGATTCTATGACGACTCTCTAACGTTAAAGTTAAACACCGTTTATACAATAGAAAATACATTTAGAAATGGAAAATGGTTGGAAGGAAGAAAGTGTATGGTGTGTGAATCCACAATTATACTTTTATCTAGAGGGGTTATAACTGAAAGGAGAAAAATAAAGAAATTATTAGAAAATCCTGGTCGGAAAATGACCAGCGAATGATAGGAAATGTTTAGTCTAAATTTGGCGTATATTCCCTCCGTTTCAGTTTATTTATCTTTGTAAAGAGAAAATTTTGTTTCAAAATAAGTTCATTTTATAATTTTAATGCAGAGTTTGTTAACTTTATATATTATTCAATTTTTTTATTGATTGAAATGTGATTAGCTATATAAGTAATTGTGTTTTTATCTTGAAAATATGTAAAATTAAATATTTTCTTAATCTGCTTGCACAAACTTAAAACGACAAGTAAAACAAAAACTGAGGTAGTACTAGATATAAGTACGAACTTGATGGTGAATTATATGAAAAACATTTACTGAAAAATCAAAGATTGTTTACAAGAGAAGTGATAGTGAAATCCTAAAAAGCTATGAACTTGGTCAGAACATATAAAGTTATGTAAACCCTAGTTATTGTGCTGACTTTTGTGATGCAACCAAGGACATGCCTGACCAGTTGGACGAGCAGAAAGATCAAACCATGAAGATGTTAACTGATCAATTCAGTAGTAACATGGTTAAACCACCATTTTGTGGACGAACCGTGGGAGTCTTTGATGAACCAATGGAGTCAGACGAGGAGGAAAGTGATGTACCTGAATCGAAGGACGAACCAGACGAGGACGAGCTAGGCGATGCTGATCCGGGCAAAGAAGAGGCTGAGCTCAAAGGATGACGACTTGGAGGAGATTCTGAACAAATAAGAGCATTTTCATCGATAAAATATGGCTAAAGAAACTGGACCTCGGAAAAACAACATGAGTCTAGATCAATTAGAAGATGGTCGAGATGGAGGCTACCCGACCCATTCAGAGTCCAACGACCAGGATCCGACCCACTTGTCTTTCCCACCAGACCAATAAAGTGATCAAAGTCTAAAGCCCAACTTGAAGCCTTGAAGACCATGATCCTGCGCGTGTAAGCTAAGAAGGAGATAGATACCATCTAGGAGGGAAATAAGTTTTGTGGATCAACCTCTTATCCGTGGAAGAAGTTCTCATGTGATCTAAATAAAACAACAATGCAATCTAGGATTTCCCTTATGTGTTTCAATAAGTTAGGATTTAGCTAAACCAAAAACGGGTAGGATTAAGATAAGGTTTTTAGATTTCGTAACTAGGAGTTTGCTATTTAAGTTCATGTAATCGATTGAGGCAAGATACAACACTTTTCAATAAAAAGTTTTAAGCCAACAAACGTTCCAAGTTTCTTATTTCCTTTGTTCAATGCCTGAGCAGAGAGCATCACAAGAGAAAGGGATTTCCATCATGAGAATCTTAGACAAATAACAAGGTAAACTTGTGCCTACGAGAAGCAAATCAACTTTGAGCAATTCAACAGATTTAAAGCCAAGACTATTCAGAGTGCTAGTAGCCTCAGATCAACCACCGTCCATCCCACCTCAAGTGGTCCAGGAGCCGACGCCATCCAAGGCTGTATCAAGTTGCATTAGAGCCACTTGAAAGTTGGAAAACCGTTTGTGTTTCTTGTTACATTCATCAAACATTTTCTTTTCTGTCTTTTTGTGTAACTCAAACCTGGCCAACCTCATAATAAAAAAAAAAGATTAATAGACCCAAATAAAAAAAAGAAAACAAAGCTGAAGAGAAATCCAACTGAGCTGAGGAGAAAATATAGCTAGGTGGTTAATACGGTTTGACAAAGAAAATCTTGAAATTTGTTTATCTATCTTCTGCTTCACGTTAGGGCTTGATTTCTAGATCTTAAGTGATTTGAACTCTGCTTTAAACTGAACTTGCAAGGATATCATGGACGTTTGTTGAATACCAAATAGAGTGAGAAGAGAGAGTTCTTTGATTATCTTGTCTAACGTGTGCTTAAGTGTTTCAGGTACCAATGGCTGGAAGCGATCACAACCATGATGAAGAACATGTGGTTCAACAAATCAAACTCAATCAACTTCAGTTTGAGTCTATGATGGCTGAAATAATTTTAATAGAGCTCACCAACCTAATGAAAATCTACCCAATGTTGTTCATCCTCCAGGTCAAGTTAGATGAGCTGTAGCTGGAGCGGGCATGGGACCAATTGGGCTTAGGAGAGAACCACGGGCTGAGGTTGGAGGTCACCAGATTTATGTTGAAGAAGGGCAATGATACACATCTGGTGAGAGTGATGATGGGTCTCAAGCTAACCAACACAATATGCGCCATAACCGGAGACAACCAGCAAAGTATAACTTGGACAGTCTTAAACTCAGGATCCCACCTTCTGATGGGAAGAATGACCCTGATGCTTATCTAGAGTGGGAGAAGAAACTTGAGCTATTCTTTAACTGACACAACTATAAAGAGGAGAAGAAGGTTAGAATGACAACAACTTAGTTATGTGGTTATGCAATCAACTGGTGGGAGCATCTGGCTTCTAATAGGAGACGCAATGGAGAGCCACATGTTTCATCCTGGTTCGAGATGAAGACAATAATAAAGAAAAGGTTTGTTCCCAGTCCCTATGGATGATATCTTCATCAAAAACTGAGGTGACTGACACAAGGAACTAAGAGTGTAGAAGACTACTTCCAAGAGATGGAGACTCTCATGAAGAAAGCAGAAGGGAATGAGGACATGGAAGCCACAATGGCAGGCTTTCAAGCAGGACTAAGCAGGGAAATCCAAGACAAGCTGGAGATGCAAGAGTATGCTGACCTAGGGAAACTACTGCATAAGGCCATACTGATTGAGCAGCAAAACAATAGGAAAAGCTACACCATAAGCCAGTATCGGTTTACCTCCAAGCCTGCTCTCTCCAAGGATGATCGATCTTTCATGACGCCAAAAGGCAACACCAACCTACTGGGGCATCTCAACTTGACAAAGGAAAGTGACCAGCAACACCTACTCAGTCTAGGAATGTCAAATGCTTCAAGTGTCAAGGATATGGACACTATGCTAATGAGTGTACCAACAAGAAGATCATCATCATATTGGAAAACAGAGAAGTTATATCTAAAGATGAGAAACAAGAGAATGATTCAGATGAAGAGGAGTCAATGGAATATTCAGTTTGAGGAGACATCCTAATCACTAGGAGAACACCTCAGAGTCAGCATGATGAGCTAGTGTACTGCCCAGATCGAGGAGGAATCTTGCTCACAAGGAGAACATTACAAACTCAGCTTAGAGCCACCGACCAGGAGCAAAGGGAGAACTTATTCCATACACCCTGCTTGATTCATAACAAGGTGTACAGTCTCATCATTGATGGAGGTAGTTGTACAAAAATGAAAGTGACACCTTGGTGAAGAAACTGAATCTTCAGGTCCGGTATCACTCCAAACCATACACACTCAAGTGGCTCAACGAGAAAGGTGATCTGAAGTACTTAAGCAAGTCAAGGTACCCATCAAAATTTGAAATTACCAAGACGAGATCATCTGTGATGTCCTACCAATATGCTAGTCACATCCTGTTGGGACGTCTATGGCAGTTTGACAAAAGAGCAATACATAATTGCTACACAAACCAGCACACTTTTTCCCACAACGAGAAGCAGATCACTCTAGTGCCTTCAACTCCAAAAGAAGTGCACCAAGATCAGCTGAAGCTCAAGAGGCGAAAGGAAGAGGACCTAGCCACAACTCAGGTAAAAAACTCTCTTGTCCTTATGGCTACTTCAAGTAATATTAAGAAAGCTATGTTTGATCAACAAGATATGATCCTAGTGATCTACAAGGAGATATTGTCTTCTACTGCTAACCCTGATCTTGTTATTCCGAGAGTCATTGAGTTACTTTTTCAAGAGCTTAGGGATGTTTTCCCTAAAGACAATCCCATATGCTTACCACCAATCAGAAGGATTGAGCACCGATTGATTTTGTACCAGGAGCCGTGCTGCCTAATTGACAAGCTTACATGACCAATCCTATAGAAACCAAACAACTCCAAAGTAGATAAATGAGCTCTTAGAGAAGGGACATATTTGAGAAAGTATGAGCCCCTGTGTTGTTCATGTCTTGCTCATTCCTAAGAAAGATAGTAGCTGGAGGATGTGTTTAGATTGTAGAGCAATCAATAACATCACAGTTAAATATAGACATTCAATGCCACACCTAGATGATATGTTAGACGAATTACATGGATCATGTGTGTTCTCTAAAATAATTTTAAAGAGTGGATACCATCAATTAGGATGAAATTGGGAGATGAATGGAAAACAACCTTTAAAACTAAGCTAGGAGTGTATGAGTGGCTGGTGATGCCTTTTGGCTTAACCAATGCTCCTAGTCCGTTTATGAGTCTGATGAATCATGTTCTTAGGACCTACATAGGAAGGTTTGTGGTCGTGTACTTTGATGATATATTGATCTATAGCAGGACAATGAAAGAACATGTAGAGCATTTAAGAAAGGTGCTAGAAGTGTTTAGAAAGCAAATCTTGCATGCTAAGTATAAGAAGTGTTCATTTGGAACAAACATTCTCATCTTTTTGGGTTTTGTGGTTTCAGCACAAGGTGTACATGTTGATGAAGAGAAGGTTAAGGCCACACGAGAGGTGCCAACACCTAAAACCATTGGAGAAGTTAGAAGCTTTCATAGGCGTGTTGGGTTCTACAGATGGTTTGTTAGGGACTTCAGCTCTATAGCTGCTCCTCTAACTGAGGTGATCAAGAGGAGTGTGGGATTCACCTGGGGAGTGGAGCAAGAGCAAGCATTTCAAATGCTTAAAGGTAAGTTGACTAATACTCCATTGTTGATGTTTCCTGACTTTCTTATAACTTTTGAGATATAGTGTGATGCATCTGGAGTTGGGCATGATAAGAGGCCCATTGCGTAATTCAATGAGAAGCTAGGAAGAGCAACCTTGAACTATCCCACATATGACAGGGAGCTCTACGCCCTAGTGAGAGCACTCCAAACTTGGCAGCACTACCTTTGGACCAAAGAGTTTGTGATCCACACTGATCATCAAATCTCTTAAGTATCTGAAAGGTCAACAGAAGCTGAACAAACATTATACTAGGTGGGTCAAGTTCATTGAGACATTTCCCTTTGTCATAAAGTACAAACAAGGCAAGGAGAATGTGGATGCTGATGCACTCTCCATAAGGTATGCCATGTTATCTTCTTTGGAAACTAAAATCTTGTGTTTGAACAGTTGAAATCTTGTTATGAAACTGACCCTGATTTCCAAGAGAAGTACCATGAGACTGAGAAACACGCTAGTGGTACTATCAAGTTAAGGGTTTCCTATTCTTTGATAACCACATGTGTGTTCCTTGTTCTTCTTTGAGAGAAATGTATGTTAGAAAAGCTTATGGAGGAGGTATGATGGGACACTTTGGCGTGGCCAAGTCCTTGAGAACCTTACAAGAGCACTTTAACTGGCCCAACATGAAGAAGGATGTGGAGAAGGTGCGTAGTTTGCAAAAAGCTACGTCCACAAGAATCCTAAGTTCCTTGTGGAGTAAACTAGGAAATAAGTTATTGTTCATCAACTTCTCACCGACATAATGATGACCAGAACGAGGTAGTTGAGAGAATCATCTCCACTCTCCTGCATGCAATAATTAAAAAGAACATAAAAACTTGGGAGGACTGCTTATCTCATGTAGAATTTGCTTACAATAGATCTTTGCATTTAGCAACAGAGCAGTCCCCTTTCATGTTTGTGTATGGCTTTAATCCTTTCTCACCTCTGATTTACTTAATTTACCGTTGAAAGAGCATAATAACCTTGATGGCAATCAAAAGACTGAGTTTGTTAAATCTGTACATGAGCAGGTCAAGAAGAACATAGAAGAAAGAACCAAGATGTATGAAATTAGAGCCAACAAAGGCAGACGTGAACTGATCCTTGAACCAAGATAATTAGTTTAATTCACCTGAGAAAGGAATGGTTTACAGCTGAAAGGAAGTCTAAGTTGATGCCATAGAAAGATGGTCCATTCAAAGTGATAAAGACGCTTAACAACAACGCCTATCAAATTGATCTTCAAGGTAAGTGCTCCATAGTTCCACTTTTAGTGTATCTGACTTGAGTTCTTTTATTTCAGATGATTCATATTTGAGGTGAAATCCTTCTAAAGGAGGAGGGAATGATGCATCCAAGGACATGGCTGACTAGTTTGACGAGCAGAAAGATCAAACCAGGAAGATGTCAATTGATCGATCCACTAGTAACATGGTTAAGCCACCATCTTGTGGACGAGCTGTGGGAGTCTTGGATGAACCAATGAAGTCGGACGAGGAAGAAAGCGATGTACCTGTATTGGAGGACAAACCAGGTGAGGACGAGCTAGGCGATGCTGAGCCGACCAAGAAGAGGCTGAGCTCAAAGGATGACGACTTGGAGGAGATTCTGAACAAATGAGAGCAATTTCATCGACAAAATATGGGTAAGGAAGAAACATGGCCTCTGAAAAAAACATGAGACGAGATCAATTAGAAGATGGTCGAGATGGAGGCTACCCGGCCCATTCAGAGTCCAACGACCCATGATCCGACCCACTTGTCATTCCCACTGGACCAATAAAAAAAATCAAAGTCTAAAGCCCAACTTGAAGCATTGAAGACCATGATCCAGCTCGTGCAAGCCAAGGAGGATATAAATACCAATCTAGGAGGGAAATCAGTTTTGTGGATCAACCTCTTATCCGTGGAAGAAGATCACATGTGATCTAAACATAACAATAATGTAATCTAAGATTTACTTTATGTGTTTTAATAAGTTGGGATTTAGCTAAAACAAAAGCAGGTAGGATTAGGATAAGGTTTTTAGATTTTGTATACTAGGAGTTTGCTATTTAACTTCATGTAATCGGTTGAGGCAAGATACAACACTTTTCAATAAAAAGCTTTAAGCCAACAAACGTTCCAAGTTTCGTATTTCTTTGTTCGGTGCCTGAGCAGAGCTCATCCCTAAGGGAATGAGATTTCCATTGTGAGCATCTTATACAAGTAACAAGGTAAACTTGTGCCTAAGAGAAGCAAATAAACTTTGAGCAGTTTGAAAACTGCAAAGGCAAGACCACCGATCTATTAAGAGTGCTAGTAGCTTTTGATCAACCACCATGCATCCCACTTCAAGTGATCCAGCAGAAGACGCCATCTAAGGACATATCATTTTGCGTGCTTTTGAATGTCCTCTCTTTACCTAGATCATCTCTTTTTATAGCCCACTTCTTTCCTTTTTTCTTCAAAATTGGCACAACTTCTTTGACAACCTATTAGTTAAATGGGCTGATGTCAGTTTACTTGACGGCCACGATCTTAATGAATAATCAAGAGTGGGGCATGAAAGTAAATAAATGAGCACTTTATCATTTAAATACTACAAATCTCTCATTTGGGGGTTTACAAAGGTCCTCATTGGTTTACTGCAAACCACTTACCAAGATTCTTTGTTATCATCAATTTTAGCGTACCGATTTATTGAAGTATTGAACCAGAGCTCTAGTTTTCTCTGAGAATTGGAATCGTCATCCCTTGAAAGGAAAAAATCATGAAAATACTAGAGTTCTGGACCTAATGATGATGTTTTTTTTTCATTTTTTGCACCATACCTCGTACATATACAAGTCTTCTTCCTTCAGTTCTCATTTCTTCTCGCGATCAAGGTATCTTTCCCTTGAACCTTCTCTTTGTCTTTGTTACTTTCAGTTTATTTATATCCGATCTACCACCGTCGCTCGTTGGAGTTCTCCGATCTGTATCATGTTCTTCAAATCTTCTTGGATAATAGATATCGTCGATTTGTAGATGCTCGAAAAAGGGAAAAAGGTTACAACGCCGAGTTCAGAGTCAGAAGAATCTAAAGCTTCCAGTTTGATCCTCTATCTAATGAGAAGGCGGGGTGAAGCTAGCCAATGGAGCTGCTCTGGATCACATCCAACTATCCACGTTTCCATTTTCAGAAGTTATATTTCGTGCTGAATGAGAGGGTCAATGCGTCATCGATGAAGAGGAAAGTCACGACATAGATGTCGAGAAGGAAGTTAATCATTAAGCGACAATAGTCATCTCGGCATGTCATACATGATCCCTCTGGTTATGGGTATTATTCCTATTAGGCGTAGCATCGACGATTATTTCATTGCCGAAGACGAGAGCCTCAAAGCAAATGTCATACCTTCAGTCATTGAAGGTCGGATTGGAAGAACGATTCTAAACTCGGTCGAAAGTGAAGAGTGTGAAAGAACTTTGTACATGTTTAGATGTTGATTCCAACTTTACCTTTTTAATTCCAAAGTCCGATCAGAGACCATGAAACCCTCTAGGTGGATATGCTTGCGTGTATGAATCATGGTTTGGATAAGACGCAAAATTGTGGTTTCTCATTCCACATCTCATCACGTTGTATTGTAATAGGTGCCAAATCACTCTCTCCCAATTGATTGTTGGATCAATCTGGATCGCGGTTGCTTTGATGGTAATGGCTGCCAAGATTGACATCTCTATGTTAGTTTGAGTCTTCAAAGAAACGACTTCATTCAACATAAAAGATGATACAAGTTTTTCTTTCGCTACTATGCAATTGGGTCACAACATCTTGACTGGCCGGCCTTCCAAAATCAAGAAATATATAGACGTGAAACTACTTTTATATGAAGATCAACGAGTCAGATGCGGAACCTCCGATGGATATCGACTTGTAATGTAACACCGATATCGATAGATAGCCGATTTTCTGACTTGGAGATTGGTAATGTTACTAATCTTTTTTTGTAGTTTGACATCCTTTCTATGCACCCTATCCGGAGAAGTTTTTGAACTACATAAAAGAATTTAGAGACATTAATCATCAAAATTGGCCAGACATCAATGACGAACGAGTTCACAAGGGTCTCGAGCATATCACAAAAGGTAACAAACTTCCTTTTAGCCGATTTCAAGTTCCTCGCATTTTTTTGTACTAATGCCTTGATTTTTTCTTGTTAGTTTACTGGGACATCAACATCTCTTGCTCGAAAGAACACGTAAAAGGAAAATAACTTCAAAGTCGTTGAAGGGTAAATCAAGAGAAAACTTCCCAACTATGCAAATTTATTTTGTTAACCCGTGGTTGACGCTATCCAAAATCCGATGCAAATTATGAATAGCATGGCGATGGTCCACATTGAGATGACTTATGAACGAAATCCTATCTTGATTCCTTTTAAGAAGATAAAGAAAAGTAAGCGGACTAAGAAGAAGAGGTCCACAAACGAAGTCCACCAAGAAGATGAGACTGCTAGAGACGAAGAGCCGCTGATTCCTATATCCAACGTGGATGCTTCAGTAAATCATGAGAATCCATATCTTCCCATAGATGTTTCTTCGACCAAAAGGGCCATTCTAAAAGAGGCTAATAAGCTCTTATTGAAGAACTTACCCGAACATCTCCAAAAAGCGCCAGAGCATCTTCTCTAAATCATATGAAGTTTTTATACAAAAACACCGACTTCCCTTTTATTAGTAACCATGTGCTACTCTATTTTTTGAATTAAGGGTTGGTCCAAAAGAAATATACTTCTCATATAGAGAAATTCGCAGTTACATGGGAGAATATGAGGTGTTAAACTAGAAAATGATTCTCTTGAGTCAGGGCTCTGTGACTAAGAAATGATTAGAGAAGCTTATCGCAAAAGGTCCTGAGGTTGCGAAGTTTGTCATGGATGAGATTGTAGCATATGAGTCATGAGGTTGCGAAGTCTGTCATGGATGAGATTGTAGCATATGAGACACTTTTAGATAAAGAATTCACCGATATGAAGATCATAGAGACCGTGGAAAATGATCCAAATATTTCCCCTTTAGAAGAAATTCCAGGAAACCCTGTCTTTAGATTTGGTAGTAACTGGGTTTGGACTGAAAACATCTCTCATATCAGCTGAGCTTCTTGAAGGGCTGCATACAACTTATCATTGAGACGAGGCCCAAGGTCAAATCGAAGAATTTCAAAACTGAAAGGATCAACAAGAGAAAAATTGAGGTAAGTAGATTCATCCAGAAGTTCCAGAGAAAACTATGCTCCAAGATGGCATAACGGAGCAAAATGATGAAGGCAAGAACGATGAGCCCATTGAGTAGAACCAAGAAGGTCCGACTAGTGAATCCACTGAGAAGAATCTCGAACATGATGTACAATAAAGTTTTGTATTTAAACTTCTTTTAGTATCGTATAGTAACAGTTCCACACAATCTTTCGTGCTCGTCCTAATTGCACATATTCTAAGTATATGAACCTATTCACCCCTAGTTTCAAAGATCGAAACCCAAAACTACACAGACGAAGGTTTAGCTTGGTTATACTGGTTTAGAATTTAAACCGATGTTAAACCAGTTAACCCGATCAAACCAGTTGGTATCGAACTGAAATTAAGACCCGACCCAACATGATATTCAAATAATACTTGACCTAACTCTTTAGTAGGATGTTGGGTCATGTTTTATTTGGATATCAGGTCGGGTCGGATTTTAATTTTAACTAGATTTTGACCCGCACATCCGTGCGGGTAATTTTTCATTTTATAAATATATAATTTTTATATTATATTTTGGATATAATCATTTTTAG
This sequence comes from Moricandia arvensis, assembly GCA_905132765.1. Lineage (NCBI taxonomy): Eukaryota > Viridiplantae > Streptophyta > Magnoliopsida > Brassicales > Brassicaceae > Moricandia > Moricandia arvensis. The sequence continues at coordinate 144,172 of CAJHQP010000195.1, read as the reverse complement.
ATAATATATTGCTATCATTTTCAAAAATAAACAGATAATATATAGTTCTAAATATAAAAGTTTAACATATGTTAACAATTTTACTTTTTGTATAAAATTATTACATAATTTACAAAATTTAATCTTTTTAAAAGGTGAATGATATTTTAATCACTTTAAACGGTGAGAAATATTTTATTTATTTATTTAAATAAAAGTATTTTTTAAATATTAGTTTATCAATTTAATATAATATAGATTATAATTATAAAATTAGCATATAATTTTTTTAAAGAAAAAAATAAAAAAATTAATTAAAAATTAATTTATAATAATATTATAATACTAATTACGAAATTAATCACTGCTTTAATTAAAAATATTAGATTTTTTTTGAAAAGATTTTGTTAGATTTTTCTCAACAAATTTTATTATTACTAAAACTAAAATTTACATTTATAGTTAAAATATATTTGTTACTAATATTCTTATAATTATTTAGATTCGTTTAGAAATGTTATATATTAGTTAACATATAAATAATAAAAATGTAACTGAATTTATGGACCTAGTGTGACTATTTGATAGTAGATAAAATGGTACTTCTCTTTTAATAGAGAAGATTTGTTACCAACTGGTTTCATATAGGTTTACTTAGTTTGATATTGGTTTAGATTCTAATCCAAGCTAAATTTTCGTATGTGTGGTTTTGGGTTTCGATCTTTGAAAATGGGGGTAAATATGTTCATATACTTTAAATGTGTGCAATTAAGTTCATATACTTAAAATATGTGCAATTAGGACGAGCATGAAAGATTGTGGGGAACTGTTACTATACGATACTTCTGGTGTAGAAATAGGTCGTTTACCCATCTTATTTCTGTAGTGGTTGACCTACCATGTTGGGATTTTGTGCCGTTTGTCGGCTTTTATAACATATTTTTGCTTAATTTAAAATTTTCATCTCGTCGGACAAACATTTTGACTTTGGCAAATATGTGAAGGCATGAACATAGTAAATTCCTCTTTAGACTCGTTGCTCCCTATTTATTAATGCAAGAACACTAACATCATGAACTAATGAATTTTTAAATTTTAAATACAAAATATTAAAATGTGGTTATTTCTCACAAACCTGAATCAATTTTGGTTTAGTAAGCTTTCAGATAATAATGTGGCTGACACATGACAAATTAAGTTGGTTTGGTTTAAATAATGACCAATTGTTTTTTTTTAAAAACGGCTGGACTAAAATGACATCGCTTTGGTATCTTTTTAAAATAACCCAGCTGTAGTCGAGGGGAATGAAATCGTGGCCTAAACTCAAACTATCGCAATGCTCAAGCACTTAACTAATTGATTCTATTAACAATTCTACACAATAATAACAATTATAGACTCCAATACCTTTCAAAACATCGAACCTTAAAATTATGTTGCTCGCTGGTTACTAGAAGACGCACCTTGAAGATTAGTGTAGGAACGAGGGAGGAGAAGATTATGACCTGGAAAATGGAATCGAAGCTTCGTTTTTTGGTGGTTGATTCTGTGCGTTTGAAGATGTAGTTGTCGAAGACGTTTTGGATGTTACAAAAGAGGAGATAGAAGCAGACCCCGACGAACAAAGCAGCCCATGAGCCTCTTGCGTAGTTCTCCTCCGCTTCATCTGGCTCATCTCATGATATGAGAGTTCCGGTAGCGATTGTTGGTAGCAGCGATCTCTTAATCTTGTTAAAGATCCATTTTTGCGAGGCTGATATCAGTGTCGGAGTCTATAAGTATTATTATTGTTTACCAATGTTAATAAAATCAATTAGGCTAGTGGTTGATCATTACAGTAAATTAAGTTAGGCCAAGGATCAATTCTCCTTGAAATCAGTTGAGTTATTTTTAATAAGGTACCAAAATTGGGTAATAGCCTGATGATGAAGTTGGAAAGTACTTGTGAATTGTCCACATACCGACATTGTAACTGATGTCGTGCTTACTGAGTTTTATCGCTTTTTTTGATAGTCGTCCGGGTTGATTCAAATTCTGCATCCCATTTTGAAGTGGATGATCGGTTTGTATAATAATAGAGTGAGACTGAAAGTACGGTTTCAACTTCCTTGCATAAGTCATGACGGTTAGAGATAATTTCTCTAGTGTGAAGTAACGCATCTCAGAATCTGTCAAGCACTTACTTGTATAGAAGATAGGTTTCGGTTCTCCTTGGTCTTCTTTGATGAAGACACTGCTGACTGCAAAAGAAAAAATCATGATGTAGAGATACAAAGTATCACCCTCGGCGGTTTTTGCCAACATTGGTGGTGTTGTCAGGTATGCCTTGAGTTGACCAAATGGTTGCTCAAAATTTCCATCTAAAATGAATTTCTTGTTTCCTAAAGGAGATCAGAAGAGGGGGGGGGGGGTCATTTTTTGATTGATTGGTAGATAAATAAATTGAGAGCTACAAATCGTCTCGTCAACCGCTGTACTTGCATGCTGTTTTCAGACTTGGGAGCTAAAGTATAGCTGAGATCTGCTTCGGGTTTTCTTTAATTCCTATTTGAGTGATAATGTAACCTAGGAACTCTCTCCAGATGTGACTTCAAAAGTGCATTAGGACAGATTGCACTTCATTTTGGATTCATTCATTGTGTGAAACATTTCTTTAGATAAGTGATATGGCCTTCTGCGATGAGTGACTTGATGAGCATGTCATTGATATATACTTCCATCATGGCGCTGAGTTTATCGAAAAACATTTTGTTGACCAATCATTGATAGGTTGCTCTTGCGTTTTCATTTCGAAGGGCATCATCTTGTAGAAGTAAGTTCCGCGATCTGTCATAAATGTAGTCTTCTCCCTATTATCTAGGGATGCTTCATGATTTGGTTGTAACCTGAAAATGGATTCATAAAATTTAATGGCTCGTTGCATGCAGTTGATTCTACATGTCGGTCAATATGAGGAAGGGGGAAACTGTCTTTTGGGCAAGCTTTATTAAGGTTCGTGAAGTCAATAAATATCCTCCATTTGCCTTTTTTTTACTACGACCGAGTCAATCCAATATGAGTATTTTACTTTCGTGATTGATCATGCCCTTAATAGTCTATCGACGTCGCCGTTTAGTGCCTTTTCTCTTGACTAAGTTTTTGTCGCTTTTGCTTACCGGCTTATAGGATGGATTGATGTTTAGTTTGTGGACCGTGACAGAAGGATCAGTCTCCTTCATGTCACTTGCTTAACATGCGAAGGTTGATAGATTTCTTTTAAGGAACTTGGTGATTTCATATGTCATGTCATCATTCAGGTTTTCTTTTATTCTAAAACTTCAGTCCGATTAGCCTCATCAATGCCAAATTTCAAATGATGTCTTCCTTGTGAGGGAATTTTTTTATTCTGGTTGGACGAAGAAAGCTGCCTTTCGTAGTTTAAGCTCTGTGATTAGTACGTTCAAATACAAGTCTGCATACAAATCTATTGAACATTTTGTTTTGAATTCATCTCAAAGGATTCACTGGTCGGACCTTCTTGGTTCTGTTCAATGGCCTCACTGATATTGCCTTCATCATTTTTCTCCTTGATGTCATCTTGGAGCATCCTTTGCTCATGAAATTCTTGATGAATCCCTTTGGCATGATTGTTCCCTTGCTTATCCTTTCTGATTTAAAAATTGTTGACTTGACCTCGGGCCAAGTCTGAAGGATCATGTAGACCTGCAAGAAGTTTGATCAGTAATTCTCGAGTAACTCGTTAGTTCATTTTCCAGAAACTTGACACACTGATGGTATGTTGATGGAACTGTTTTAATTGAACAAATCCATGGTGTCCCGATAATTGCATTGTATGGTGCCACTGCGTCATTGAACGAGAACTTGATGAGCTTTTTACTCCTCCCACAAATACATTTATACAAAATGTGACGAGCAGTTCAGTTGACGTCCCATTGAATACGATAATGGATCGTGATGAAGGTTTGAGATACTTCATATTGACTTTCATTTTAGAAGTGTTTCATTGAAGACTAGATCGACCGAGCTGTCCATGTCAACTAGGACTCGAGTTACTTCACATTTTCTGATCTGGAATTCGAAAATGAGTGGGTCGTTATGAGGTATATATATTGGTGGTATCGATTTCAGAAAAAGGAAACTAGAAGGTTTTCTTCCGGTTTAGTAGGTCATTGTTTTGTTGTTAGCGCTTTTCACTGGTACTCTTTTGCAGATATCACAAAGTCTTTTCATGGTGAGGCCGTCTCATAATTACATTTTTTTCTAGGAAAATCGTTGGAATGTTCATTAGTGCTTTCTTTTTTCCGCTTAACTTTCTCCCTCAAGTTTTCAGGTTTTTGAGTGGTTAAGCTTTTCTCGTAAATCCTCTGATTTTGAGTCACTAAGTAAGTTTCTTCGATCATTCGTGTTGAGTTTTTAGCAAAGATCACTGTACCAAGTCCAGTGAGGGATCTATCTTGATCGTTAGTGCCGAGGTTTCAGCAAGGATCACTGGCATTGAGTTGACTGACATTTGCTTTAGTGAGTTTTGTTCACAAATCAGAGGAAGATGTTGTGTCTTCATAGATGCAAGTGTTTCCTATTTGAGTTTTAACGTAGGTCCTTTGCATTTCTAAGTCAGATGAGGAATATTATCCAGCTCTAATCATGTTGATGTGATTAGTGACTTGTGGTCTCTCTTCTTAGTTTTGGGATCGTCTCCCTGGTAAGTTAGGGCAGCAGCGCCCTGTTTTTTGGACGGTTAAACTGAGATCGGTCATGAGACTTCTTCCAGGATTGCTGTTTGCTTTTTTCTCCAGCTTTTCTTACTCTTGGCATCTTTTATTTTGGAGGATCAGGTGTTACTGCTCCTTTGTTTATTGCCGATATGAAAGCCTCGACAAAATGCTTATTCTCTTTTTTTTTTGTGTGACCTTTTTGCTTGTGGTTGTTTCAGTATTTATTCTCGTCATAAGTTGATCCGTCTATTTTCATTTCCCAAATGTTCCGAGCTTTGTCTTGGGCAATTGCAGCTGAATCATCATGTTCAGTTTTGGCAACATAATAAACATTCGACTTTTTCTTGTCTTATTTGTCATAAGACGAATGTTGTTGAGGTTCTTGGTAAGCATCCACCGCTTTGGAGGGAATTAGGATCTTCATCGCATTGTGCTTTATAATATGAGTTTTATCTTCCTTCATAGTGATGAACCAGTTGAATCGATAGAGAGCATTCTCCATTTTGATGTTGTTATTGGTATATAGGGTGGCTCTGAAGGGAGATTGTAACCAGAAAAAAGTTGTGCAGAGCCTCCACTGTTGTGGCGTCGGAAACATGAATTTGGAAACCAGTCCTTTGAATCTCTCCATGAAAATACTTTTCTTTGCTCATTGCGCACTTGCACAGATCTTTGGCTAAATTTCCTTGCAAGATAAACATAGAGTAATGTTTGAGCAACTCGATAGACAGGTTGTGAAAACTGTCGATGGAATCCTTCTTGAACATTGAGAAAAATGTCAAAGCTAGACTGTTAAAACTTTCCATGAACAGTTGATAGTATTCCTAATCTTCTCTTTCGCGGTAAAGTGTGCTCATCTCATGGCTATATTGAATGCAGTCATATGATCACTAGGATCAGATTCACTCGTGAAATATGGGACTCTTAGCTTGTCCAAATGTTCAATTCGAATGTTAGTGATCTTTTCGGTGAAGGGGGTCTTTTGTGTTGTGGCAAGAACCCGCTCTATCTCAGGAGCCAAACTCGTTACGTGATTGATCATCGATGAGATGTCTTGTATTGAGCTCCAGAGATGATTTCTTTTAGTCGTTGCTTGAGTTGCTGCGTCTCCTTAACCTATTAGATTGATATTCGTCATGCATAATTTTCTTCTTGTAGTCTTAGGCTCTTGATCAGCGGCGACGGGTTGAGTGCAAGAGGCGGTAGGTTGAGTGCAATCGGCATCGATTACATCAGGGTATTAGTTAGTTGCTTTGTTTGATGTGTCTTGTTGAACAAGCACTCCAGTAGTTTTTTTTATGGTCATAATGGTGGCGAGATCTGGAACCGGTGAAGCGGCGTCCGTGCCGGTTTGAGTATCATCATCTATGGCCATCTTTACTTTTTCTTGCACAACTATCTAATTTTCTACAGACGATACTAATTGTTTATTTGAATTCGACTTGTATTGAACGTAGGCACGATTTTTTGATAAATTATTTGAAAGACGTTTATTAAGAGATTAAAAATTGCTTAGAGAAGAAAAGATAGTATAATCGTAAAGAGTTATGAACTCAACACGAACAAGTAAAATTAGTAAAATTATGTAAACTCTAGTTGTTGTATCACCTTCTACGTCGTTGTAAATGTACTCTTTGACTTAATTCCTCTCTATTTATAGCCGATTTTTTGTTTTCCTTTTTCTTCTAATCGCCGAAACTATTTTGACTGCTTTTACCTAATTGGAGTGAGTTCGGGATATAATTCATCCTCAACCGAAAAGGGGTGGGATAACTTTTAAGAGGAAGAGATCATGACGATGTCTCAACAAAAGTAAACAAATGTGTGGAATCCTTTTCCCATTAGGGAAATAAAGTATTATACAATTTACCTTGCTCGAGTTAGGATACCGTGTCAGATCCTTTGTTGTTGGTCAAATGTCAAATTTATTGAAGGGGTCACGAGACTTTCCATATGAGAAACAACATTTATCCCAAAAATTGTCGTACAAAAAAAATTCAAAATCTTAGTTCAAAAGAATTCAACTTTAGTTTTATAAATATATTAGAACATATTTATAAAGGATATTATTTTTTTGAGAAAGTTTATAACGGATATTCAAAACAATATTATAACTGTATGATGTGTAATGAATCTAGTATTTTGGAAAACAAGCTTATAATGAGTTGTAGATGATTTTATATACATTATTTTGTAAATCACAAGTTAATTTAATGTTAGTTATATATTATGCTTATATTTTAATAAAGTAGATTCTTTATCAACCCGTCTTAAAATAACAAAACTCTTAAAATCTAATATTGAAATTATATCAATATATTTTAGAATATATTTTTAAGATTAATTTCAATAACACTGTTTTAAAAAAAAGATTTTTTCATGTTACTACATTATTAATACCATTATTCATCTTCACCTTCACTAAAGATACATTTTTGCAAATAACTTTTTTTAAGAGGTAATATATTTTCAGATTGATTAAAATCATTAATTTTACATTCCAAAACCTTATCCCAACCCTCAACTCTGAATCATAAATCTTAGATTAATTAATCTAGGGTTATAAGTGTATTTTTCCTTTTAAAATGAAGGTAAAAATGATTAAAATAAACATGAAAAATGGTAATAGAAATGTGGTATTTTTAACAATTTCTCTTTTAAAGTGGGTTAAATAACAGAAAATTAGTCATTTCAATTAAAGTTATTTTTGAAACTTAATAAAATTCATTTTAAATCCTAAACTAAATATACTCCTTATATAAATGAATTTAGTTTTGATAATATTTAAATGTATTTTATATTTTTGTTATTTAAATATTCATTTCTACATTTAAACGAAAATACATATGAAAACAGATATAGAATATATATGTTATTCATTTAAATAATGATCCAACGAAAATTTTGGGTATTTTGTTCTGCTTTCAGCCTTTCAGTTGTATAAGGAAATAGTACAAGTTGAAGAGAAAAGAAAATGGAAACGCTGAATTGCTTAAAACTGAACTGAATACGTGCACGGGACCAATGAATAAAGACAGTGCCAATTTGTGTTACTTGCTTTTTTTTTTTAATAAATTTTTTGTGTTACTTGCAAATTCAGAATTGTCCAATATAATTAATACATTTCCAACTTCCATTGTACATATCTCATTTTCAACTGCATATGTCATTTTCTTAGACAATCGGTTCAATCATTGTAAGACAATATTAATCAATTGCCTTAAAACTGTTGCATTGAAGGATTGCAGCTCTCTCTATCTCTCTCTGAGTTGAGCTTATAAGCCTCTCATAACATTTCTGAATTTTAAGTAGAGCTTAAGAGTTGAATAGTCAGAAATAATCTTCGTATCGTTTGCTTTCAAATCATGTGCATAAAAACATTCTCGAGTGCAATTTTTTTGCTCATTTTCAAATTTTATAGATTTTGAACAAAAACTTTAAAAACAATTATATACTTTCAAATTTTCTTCTAAAATGGTAATGGAAAGTTGCAAAATTGTCATTCTATAGAATTTTCTCCCACTAGACCGATTAATTTAGAAATGTGAAGAATACAATAAGGGAAAATTGAAAAAAATAAGACACTCTCAACTAAGATTTGTCCTTCTAAGATTTTGTTTAAATTTTTTGTCTCATTAAAATTTTAATTAGTGTTAATCCAATTATACGCCTTGATTTACTGAAATTTTACATCATTACAAAAATTGTTAATTAAATATTTGCTTGGTGAAAAAAGAACAACTAAGTGAAACCTAATATCACGGAAATGTCTCTCTCGTCTTCTCTTTCATCCGCGAAACCTCTCCCTTCAGTGGCGATTTCTTTCCTTCTTTTTCTTCACTCTGTTAAGTTTTGTGGTTGCGTTTAACTTCTTCTTCTATGTCTTTTAGCCTCTGTTCTTCTTCACGGTGCTTCTTCTTCCTAGAATTTGTTCTTCATCGTCAACTTCTCTTAACTTTGTCGAATCAATTTCATCAAAATCCTTCGATTCCTTACAAAAGGTATGTGTTTCATCCTCTAGATTCTTAAAACCCTAAATTTTTAGTGACTTGATTGTATCTCTTTTCAGTTATAATTAGTTCTAGGGTTCAATTAGTCATCACCTAGACATCGATTAAGTCATGGATGCCTTGATTTGTATGTATTTTCAATTATAATTGTTCTAGGGGTCGATTAGTCCTTATCGCATGTTCTTTGTTGAATTTCGTGATTAGCTTTATGAAAGAGTGAAGTTTTCGTGAAGATAGTCTTGTCTCATGTAAAATGGGACACATTTATTGAGCGATTGATCAAATAGTGTTGTTGATTTTGAAGTTAAAACTAGGTGGAACACATATTCTAGAATAGGGAGTCTGTAGATATAAAACCCGCTTTATATTGCTCATATTGTTTGTGCGATTTATATGATACTTTAACATGTTAATTTTTTGTTTCTAGGTATGTCTAAGGAGTTAACAAAGCGAATTTTTATGGAGGGTGAGAAGACCCAAGTTTCTCAGATCAATAACAACTGCAGACTGGTCCACATTATGGAAATGTTGGAGAAATGGCTGCCGCAAGAGTTGAAAAAAGTGAAGAAAGATCTGTTTTTTTCACAGATTTTCAAGTTGTATGACAATCATCTGGGGTACTCCGCGAGAGTAATACATAGCTTCTTGTGTAGGGAGCTGGTGACTTACAAAATGCACGAGCTCTGGTTTGTCTTTGCGAGGAGACCACTCCAATTTTCATTGGTAGAGTTCCATGCAGTAACCATGCTTGAGTGCAATACTAGTCTCTCACTTAAGGAGTTTGAAGACTGGGAAGATGATGGTGGTTTGTGGAGCAAAGTGCTGAAGCGTAAAGAGGTAATTTGTATCTTGAACTTGTGGAAGAAGCACAAGGAGCTGTTAAGAAGTGGAGTAATGCTGATCGAATAAGGCTGGTGTATCTTTGCATCATTGTTGGTGTGGTTTGCGCGAGAGATGAGAAGGAAAATATCCCTCTCAAATACATTAAGGTGGTCATGGATCTTGAGAAGCTTCGACGGTATCCTTGGGGAGTTGCTGCCTATGACCTTCTCTGTGAGTCAGTAGCCAAAACACATGAAAAACTAAAGGACAAGAAAATTAGTTACGTGTTAGATGGATTCTCCTACGCCTTGCAGATTTGGGCAATGGAAGTAGTACCAAAGATTGGAAAACTTTGTGGAAAAAAATTGGACAAAGGTTTTAAGGACGGTCCTAGATGCATAAACTGGATGGGAGCTGCAAAAGTGCCATATGAGGAGACCATGCGATTGGAGAACATCTTTGCAGCAGAGGTAGTTATTTATGTTTAAGATGACTTCGTCCACTTTGTAATGAATTTTACGATCTAACTTTGTTTATCTTTCTTGTGTAGGATGTCATCAATCCATACATATCCTACATGGGAAATATGATTATAGTTGACCATGCTGATTTTTGTAGAAAAGATGAGGTGGAGGATGATAAAATCAATGTTCTCAAGGGGTTGATGATGACTAAGCATGACTTCAGTAATCATATTTGGGAGGTTGAAGACACTCTAGATGTGTCTAGATTGGTGGAATGATGTGTCTAGTTTGAGGTTTCTAGGAATTATGTAACTAAAACTCGAGTTTGGGGGTTCTAGGAATTATGTAACTAAAACTCCAATTTGATGTTTGATTTTTGTAGGAACTGTGACAAATCGAATTGTTACTACATCCTAAACCACTAATTAAATTGTTACTACGTCCTAAACTACTAATCAAATCGATACTACACCCTAAATCTTATAGAAGACATTTGACAAACCCTAAAAAAAACCCTAACTAAACCCTAAACAAAATCTAACTAAACCCTATACCCTTTAGAAGACATTTGACAAACCCTAATGAAACCCTAACCAAACCCTAACTAAACCCTATATATAAGAACCTTAGACTTTAAACTCTTATCATTTGTAATGACAATGACATGTATTAAGTCGATAATGCCATTGGGAGGTTTGATAGTCACCAATTATGTACATTTGTCTTCTTTCTTTGCTTCATGCATTAACACTAATTTAGAGGATTTAAAGAGAATGTACAAGCGTTTAGCTTTAGGTTGTACTCGATTATTTGTGTATCTTTATTGATCTGCCTTTGGTAGAATACATGTTATAAGTTATAAAAAGAAGTCGTTTTCTGAAATAATTTTGACCTAATTCCTTTTTATTCCTCATTCTTCCACGACAAAGAGAAACCCAGGGGGCAAAACTTGGAGATCGACTCAATCATGTCTTCTGTCAATTCTTCGGCTGATTCAAGAGCTCGACTCCTCAAAGAACGCGAAATTCCAACATAATGCAAATGCGGTGAGGCGACGATTCTTTTCACTTTAAAAACATTCAAAAATCCAGGAAGACTATTTCATTGTTGTCTAATGCGATCTGGGAAGGTTAGTCCCTTTATAATTTAACCTTGCCTTCGTTTTAATCTAACTGTATGTTGGATTTTAATGATGAAGGATAAAACTCACTTGTTCAAATGAACTGATAAGTTGGTTCTTGAAGAAATTGAAGACTTCCAGGAAGTGGTTGATGTGCTGCTCATTGAAAATTCCCAGTTGCAAAGTTCAATGACAGCTTGTGAGGCCATGCTTAAATGCCATGATAGTAGAATTGAAGAGATGGAAGATACAATAGCACGTTGTCAAGAGAAGACCATCGAATGCATTAACGAATTAAGAATCATAAAAGTATCGTTTGTGTGTTCTTTGGTGATGGTCTTCATGTACCTTACCTATACATGATGGTTTGACGAATTAAGGTTCATAATCTTTTGTTCTGTTTTTTCAAATAAGTGTAAAATTGTTTCTTGGTGATTATCGACTTGAACCAAAAATGTTGCAAATTACCAAAAATGTCAAACCAAGATCAATTTTTCTCATGAATGTTGCAAATACCAAATTGTCAAATAGTTTCTTGAACACAAAATACCAAAATAGTAGTAAGCAAAAAAGAGAACAAAGAACACGCACAACAAACTAAATAGGCATATCACAAGTTCCTCTCTTGTATCCTTCAATACCACATCGGCTGCACTTGTGTTTTTATTCTTTCTTGATTCTTAAGAAGATCTTATCTTGTCTTCTCCTGTTTCATACCTTCTCTTTACTGGTCTACCAACACTCTTTCTTGTTTCTGGTGGTGAAAGCTTCGCAAGTTAACCTTAGCTGGGACATTCCATTCAGACTCTGGAACTTCTATTGGATTTACTCTTTTCGCATATGCAGCTCTCCACGTTGCAGTGGTGTATAAGCCATCAATAAATCTGTGTAATTACATACTTGTGTCAAAAAAAAAACAGAGATCAAATAATGTATATATTCCGCATAATTGCGAAAATAAATAGGTACCAAGATCATGTTTTTACACTTCCATACCTCGTGAATAAATTGCATGAATGGCATGTCTGCAAGGTATTTTTCCTAAATCAAACTTCCCACATGTGCATGTTCTGTTTTCCAAGTCAACATGACAATCATATTTGTCTCCTTTAACAATTGATCTGAAATTGTCAACCTTGTACACCTGAAATCCTTTTGCCTTCACAATTCTCCTATCAATCTTTTTCTCCACCTTAACGGTTAAAGGATCAAGCTGCTTCGTGCTTAGCATTCGACGCTCGTAGAACCATCGTGTCAACATTTCTCTTATGCTAGCGCGAGCAAAGGAATAACGGGAAATTCTCTAGGTGATCTTAGAACTGAATTTATCGACTCTGCAGGGTTATTGGTCCTAATGTCGTACCTGGTTCCAGGGAAGAGAGAACGAACCCCTTTTCTCACATAAGCCTCCTGCAAATATCTTCCAAGCAAAGGACACATATCAAAATTTTTGGTGAAACGTTCCTGAAACTCAGTGGACCTATATGCCCGTGAAGCTTTTTCAACCAAGCCAGGAAACCACTTGTCTTGAAAAATTTAACAACATTGGCCAACAAGTGGTGAATGCAAATTCCATGTGATGATTGAGGGTAGACAATACCAATCGCTTTAGCAATTGAAAAAATATTTGACACAAAAGCTAAGCATTTACTATCAGTAATAACAACATTCAATTGTCTGAATAACCATTCCCATGAATCATCATTCTCTGAATCAACAACTCCAAATACAATCAGATACAAATTAGAGTTACCATCTACATCTGTAGCTACGAGTAAAACTCCTTTGTATATATTTTTCAGAAAAGTTCCATCGACAACAATCACCCTACGAATGGCATTGTAGAATCCTCTAACTAATTGGCCAAACGACAGAAATAAATACATGAATCTCCCATCCTTAGCAATTTTATAGTGTGTATGCGTACCATGGTTAACTGCTTTAATCATATGCAAATATTTTGGTATTTTTGCATAACTGTGATCTGGTATATCTCTAACTGCTGCAATTGCAAACTCACGAGCTTTCCAAGCATGCCAATAAGTAATCTTACAACCATGTTCCAAGCGCATAAATTGAACAATGTCATTGCCTTTTGGTCCTTCATTGGCATCCTCAAATCGATGTTGTATCAAAGTCCTTATTGTTCTTGCCGAAGCTGTTTTTCCAAATTTGTTTTTCTTCGAAGGATCACATGAATGTCTTGCCACACACTTGTTGATCATGAAATATGTAGACCCATCTAGACATTGCACGCACAATCCAGTTGCACATCGAATCTTTACATCGAATCTTTACATCGAATGTACCACCATTTTTCGTGGATTTGATAACAATATAATCAAAATTATTCTTCATCAAAAAAATTTCCATTGTTGCCTTCAGAACACCTTTACTTCTGAAAATTTGATCCTTCTCCACGAAATATGTTCTACAAGATTGGCCATCCTTTTCACTATCTCCATTGTTTTCACTCATTAAACCAGCACCACCAGCACCATCCTTAGCGACATGATCATTCATGTTATAAGAAGACTCCTTTGACGGTTTGACAAATTCTGCTCGATTTATTTCAGGTACTGCATCATCATCAACATTACTTGAATCACACGGCTCCTTATTCAAATCGATATTGACTCCTTCCTTTTGATTTACACCGGTACGAGAGAACGTGAAACACAACGTTGTAGACAAACCCTTCTTCGCGTAGCCCACAAAATTAGATATTTGTCGATCATTGCTGATAATAATGGGAGGATCCCCTCTTTGATTCACCATCTCATAAATGAAATCAGCATTGACGACATTATGGTCCACCCCATAATCCTCACACACCATGATCTTGAGCTGCTCCAACATAGTAGTAGTTTCTAATGTTACCAATCGGCCACACCTTTCTTTGGCTACCAAAAATTCCATTGATCAGTGAAACTAGACATCCATACACCAGACTTAACATAAATTAGCACCATGTTGTATTGCTAGAGAGAAGATATGGTTATGTTGATGAAGAAGAGAGAGACACAAAGCGAAGGAGGAGATGGATCTGGGAAGAGAAAAACGTGGGATTTATGGTAGATTTAGTGTAGATTTAATTGAAATAAGAAGTTTCCATATTTTCGTGATTTAATGTAGATTTGGTTATAATATGTATCCTACTATACGCACAACACTGTAGACTGGGTGTAAAGCTTATTCTTCCACAAGCGTAACCTAGGGTAAAAGGCAAAACAAGTTATGACACATAAACAAAAAGGTATATCGTAGAGTCATGGTTATATGTTGTAATCAAGCTACATGTAAACTAAAGACATCTTGCTAGAATATAATCTAACGAATTCTATCTTAGATAGAATGTACAAGAAAGTTTTGTTTGCGTTTTATAACCAGGATAGATTTATGTATAATACTCATTATGCAATATTCTAAACTAAGTAGATGACCAAAAGCCCTAGTTAGGACAAAAAATAAAATATGATTCCACTATTTTAAAAAAAAATTTAAACATACAAGTACTCCTACTTATGTTTCCAATATTTTTCATATTTTTTTTCTATTTTTCAAATTTAATTTACTATTTTTCCCATCACATAAGGGTAAAACATGTTCAAAATAATCAAAAATATCAAATGTCCTAGTAGGATAAATAAATGTTGAGAGTATTCCATTTTTCCAATTTTCCAATATAATAATTTCTGTAGACTTTTTTGTCAAAAAATCAACAACAAAGTAGTAGACTTGTGGAAATGTAAATATGATTGACTTAGTTTTCGTAAGATAAAGTTGATTTTTTTGGTAAAACTGTTACCTAATAATTTTGGTCAAATAAAATGTTAAGTAATAATTTGGTTAGGTAATAAAAATATTTAGTTACTATTAAATAATTGTTACGAAATACTCTTCGGCAATTGTTACATAATACTATAACTTGTTTTTTTAATATTAAAATGTAATTGTATTATTCATACTTGAGTTGATTTGGGAAATCAAATCAGAACAAAACAACCAACAATTGATAGAGAATGATAAAAGAGCGAACAATACTAGCTAGTCCATCTGCATATCGGTTTTGTACTCTTGGGATGTAGAAATCTTGTAATTTGGAAAAAAATTCTTTATCAATGCGAACTCCCCCAAATTCCGTGAAAAAACTCTACCAAATCATTCATCATCAGGAGTATAATCCTATAACTTGTTAGATGATTTCATTGGACCAAAACAATTAGGTAATCTCAAAAGCATATGATAAATCGGTTAGCTGATCCAAGACGTGCAAACTAATAGCTAAAAATATCAAACTTCAATCATCAGGTGTGCCTGTAAAGTATTCCTAGAAACCTTGACCAACTGATTGTTATCATTTAACTAAATTAGGATGATAATGTATTGATGTATATTATTCTATAAAGTCGTGCTTAAGCTATATAACCACATTATTAATTCATTAATAACCGGCTATTGATGAAATTAAAAAACTATGAAAATGTCAGATATATGTTTCAGTTTGTTCGTAATCAATGCTTGTGCCTGCACATAAATACTTCATTTTAATTAGAGCTATATATAAATTATCATTGTTGACATTTATAAAAAAAATAGATAATCGATCAAGCAGAAAATCAAGTATAGTTCTGGATCAAGGGCAAAAAAAGACAAAGTTTTCATATTTTTTGTGGAAGAATTGTATTATTTTAATGTGAATCAAAAGCTAATATTTAAACCTTAATAATGGTTCTATCAACTAGTGATATTCTAGGATCACATTCAGAAACAGAATAAAAAATAAATGAATATTATGTTATTGTTTGATTGCTATGATTTGAAACACAAGAAATAAATCAAAGAGGCTAGTCAAATAATTATATTGAATGGTAAATCACTCGTACCTACTTTAAACATCATTAATTTGATAGAAGTGTCTACGTTTTGATCTCTTTAGGTTGTCGATCTTGTTGCATCCTGTAGAGTTGTTGATCTTTTAGGGTCGTTGATCTTGAGTTTCGGCAATTGTTGAATCTGAACTCGATGTGTTTGAGATGAAATCACAAATTCAATGGTGAGTTATTTAAAAAATGTTTATTGGAAGCTAACTATTGATTATAAGGACAAACATAACGAAATCGCTTAAGAACATTGACTTCATCTAAAATAGAGTTAATTTATCAAAGCTCTAATTCTTGTGCAGAATTTTGTGTGTTAATGAATGTCCTTGCTGCGGACTCTCTTTTATTTGTAGCTGAAATCATCGACTTATTTCCTTTACTTTTTGGCCTTTTCAACCACCTCTCTTCTCAATTGGGTCAAGTTTATTTACATGATGGGTTTTGTCAAGGGATCCAATCCATATTCAACAATAAATTATGGGTTAAAACTCAAAGTCAAACACAAAACTAATTTCTCCCTTTTTTTTGTTATTTCTTTTGTCCAATTCATCGCATATGTTCACATTATTTACGAAAATACCACTGATGTTTTCTTGTTTTTTTTCTGAAAATGACATTTTTACTCTCTCAACCTCATCATCTTCAAATATTTACAAGATTGCCATTGCCATCGCCATCAATACCACAACCACCATGAACAACCAATTTGAAGCTCTTAATGAACCTAAAATTGATTGACACTACCTAAAATTGATTGGCACTAATTGTTATGAACAAAAAACAACATCTCTTTAACTTTGTCTCCATATTCATCCAAAAAACTCAAGCTTTTGATTCTAAAATTTTTATGCTTGGTAGAGCCATTCAAGCATACTATTCTTCGTGGGTTACTTTCGTTTGAGGTTCTGGGTGGTTGGAGAAGGCTATGTGTGCTTAGGAAGTCATCTCACTAGTTAAAGGTATGAAATTGAAATTTTTTTCAGATTTGTTCGCGTCGAAGACTTACCCGTAAGTCGTCTGACTGAAGAAGACTTACCGGTGAGTCTTCTAAGAAAACGGACGACTTACTTATAAAACGTCCAAATTTGTTTGTTAAGAAAAAAATTCTAAGTTGTCTAGGATAAACAGGTTAGTTTTGCATTTGACCGAATTGTGTCAGATCTTTGACTTTTCCTAGACGACTTACTAGTAAGTCGTCTCTGAGAAATCAAAAATTCAAATATTTTATTAAAGATAGACGACTTACATGTAAGTCGTCTCAGGTTACTTTTGCAATTGGAAAATAAAACTTAAATATTTAACTTTTCCCAGACGACTTACTTGGAAGTCGTCTAGGTAGAGGACCTTCCTGAAAGTCGTCCAGGATAAGCGAAGTCGTCCAGATTTTTTTCCGAGATTTTGGTCAAACCTTGCTTCTCTCGGACGACTTTCAAGTAAGTCCTCTACCTAGACGACTTTAAATTAAGTCGTCTGGGAAAAGTTAAATATTTAAGTTTTATTTTCGAATTGCAAAATAATCTGAGAAGACTTACAGGTAAGTCGTCTAGCTTTAATAAAACATTGAAATTTTTGATTTCCCAGAGACGACTTACTGGTAAGTCGTCCAGGAAAATTTAAATATCTGACACAATTCGGTCAAATGCAAAACTAACCTGTTTATCCTGGACGACTTACTTGTAAGTCGTCTAGAATTTTTTTCTTAACAAACAAATCCGGACGACTTATAAGTAAGTCGTCTCATTTTAAATTCAATTACAAAAATGACCTGTTTGGACGACTTACCCTTAAGTCGTCTATTTCTTCCGGACGACTTAACCGTCAGTCGTCTGCGTTAATGTTTAGTAAACTTTCATTTTCTCTATGTTTAGTAATGTGTTTTATTTTGAATTTTTGCAGATGTTGCGTCAATTACATGCAGTGTATGGAGAATGGTGTTTGAAAGATTCTAATTGGGATTTTGTGGTTGATAATTTCAAAGGAGCGAGACTATTTTTGTTGAGTGAAGGTTCGACACATGCTGAACTTGTTGCAATGGTTCAAGAAGATTATAACCTGGACATGAGCACATAATCTGTGAGATAACCTACTTGTTACAAGCTGAAATGATGCATGCTCCAGACACTCCTCCTATTCATGTTACAAGTGACAGACAAGTTCGAAACTTGCTCGAGATAACCAAAACGCATGGAGTACGGCTTTGTGTATCAAGCCATAGCAAGGTGGAAACGGTTTCAAAGGACAGGGAAGAAGAGGATGAAGATGATGAAGCTGATGAGTTTTTTTAAGATGATGATGATTTGGTTGAAGATGAAAATCATAATGGGGAAGAGGATGATGGGGAGGAGGATGATGGGGAGAAGGATGTTGATATCTCTATTGTTGTTGAAGCGGACGAGAATGGTGAGGATTACAGTGTTTATGGAAAGGTTAAAGATGAGGATTTGGAAGAAGATGATGATATATGTTTTGAAAAATTCAAAAAGACTTATGCCATTGAAGGAGAAGGATCGAATAGTAACAGTATCTACGTTAACCAGAGTTTTGTTAGCAAGGATGCACTGCTTTCAGAGCTGTGGTTGACAGCAGTTAAGTGTATGTTCTCCTTCAGAATATATAAGTTAACGAAAACTCTCTTTGTGGCAACCTGTCGGGTTAGTGGTTGTGGATGGAAGATGAGAGCGAGTGTGAAACATGGAACAAACTCGTTTTGGGTAACAAAGTATGTGGAAACACATACATGCTCAGTGGGAGACCGAATCGCTCACGGAGACACATTACTCCGAAGTATGTTGGTAGGCTTTTCATTGATCGTGTTGGAATCATTGATGGGTTGAATCCACAGCATATCACTGATGCAATGAAGAACGTGTTTGGCATGATGCTTGATTACACCACTTCATACAGAGCACTGGTATATGCACAAATATTGGTGAGAGGATCAGCAGAAGATGGGTATTCGCGTCTGCCATCATATCTCGACCAAATCCCCTTAGCAAATCCCGGTTCTATCACATCTGTAGAACTTGATGAAAAAATAGATTTAAGTATCTATTTCTCTCTTTTGGAGCTTCTATCAGAGGTTTTAAGTATCAGAGAAGGGTCATTGTGGTGGATGGGACTCACCTACATGGGAAGTATGAAGGTACTATATTAGTTGCAACCGCCCAAGAT
This sequence comes from Moricandia arvensis, assembly GCA_905132765.1. Classification (NCBI taxonomy): domain Eukaryota; kingdom Viridiplantae; phylum Streptophyta; class Magnoliopsida; order Brassicales; family Brassicaceae; genus Moricandia; species Moricandia arvensis. The sequence continues at coordinate 125,008 of CAJHQP010000195.1, read as the reverse complement.
GGGAATTTTCAGATATTTTCATTGGCTTTTGGGATCGTAGATGCTGAAGATGACCCTTCTTGGGAATGGTTTTTCACAAAATTGGCTAGTTGTTTATCTGATGAGCAGCCTCTCGTGATAGTCTCCGACCGGCATGCAGCCATTAAAAGTGCGTGTGACAAGGTGTTTCCCTGGCAACCCGAGGAATATGTTATTATCACCTTCAAGATAACATTGTCAAAAAGTATAAAGGGAAACATCTCTTGTACTTGGTGAAAGGTGTTGCTTATGCCCATTCGGTTTCAGATTTTGACCGGTACATGGCTGAGATACGGAGTGCAAACCCAGATCTTGCAACGTATTTGGAGGATGCCGATGTCACCCTATGGTCAAGGGTTTATTCTCAGGGGGACAGGTACAACATAAAAATAAGCAACATCGCAGAATCTATTAATTCCGCACTGAAGCGAGCTAGAAGATTTCCTATTCAGTTCCTATTGGAGTACATAAGGGAGAAGCTAGGAAAGTGGTTTTGGAAAAGGAGAGATGATTCTTTGAGTCTCCCAAGTCACCATAGTCGTGGTGTTGAATACTTGCTTGTTGTTCGATCGGAGATAGCGGATACAATGAGGGTTCAACCAATTGATGGATGGCGATTCTTTGTGAAAGGTGACAAAATGGACTGTGTGGTTGATTTGGAACATGGAAAGTGTGATTGTGGTGTTTATGCAGTGGAGAAAATACCTTGCTCTCATGCTATAGCTGCTGGAATACATGCTGGTTTGCATATCTCCACACTTGTAAGTCTAGTGTACTCAAAGGATTATTTGGTTGCAGGATACTCAGAAAATATATATCCTTGTGTTGGACAACAAGTTGAAGAACGCACATGCTTGACTCCGAAGGTAAAACGTGGTCCGAGAAGACAGAAGAAATCAAGATGGCAATCCTGGTTGGAGCTATCCAGGATGAGAGGACGCAAACCCAGGAAACAACACATGGTTTATAGATGCTCAAATTACAAGGAAACTGGTCATATGAAACCACAATGTAAGGAACCACTAGACGACTAACTTGAAGGTCGTCCAGAAGACCTTCAAGTAAGTCGTCCAGAGTTTATTCCTCCAGAAGACCTTCAAGTAAATCGTCCAGGAGGTTAGTCCTCCAGAAGACCTTCCAGTGAGTCGTCCAGAAGGTTAGTCCTCCAGAAGACCTTCAAGTGAGTCGTCCAGAATACCTTAAAGTAAGTCATCCAGCGTTAGGTCGTCCAATATTATGTTAGGTCGTCCAATGTAATGTTAAGTCGTCTGTTAGGTCGTCCAATGTAATGTTACGTCGTCTAATTGTCATGTATTAAGAATTTGTGTTTAGTCTATGTATTCAGTTAGGTCGTCCAGTATTCTGTTAGGTCGTCCAATATAATGTTAAGTCGTCTAATTACATTAAAAATATATATCAAGTTCAAGTACAAATCCTAGTACAAATCCTAATCTATCATAAATTACAAGTTCAAGTACACACAAATCCTAATCTATCATACATCATATGTACCAAGGTTTTTTGCAATGTCATCATTTTCTTTCTCATGGTCAGGAAGCTCTTTAAATATATCGATCGCCATCTTATCCCTCATAGTCTTCGCGTTGGACTTAGCAAAGTCTTTTTGGTTAAATGGCATCCCAAGAGCATGACATTCAATGTACCTTAGAGTGTACACGCCACAATCACCAGCTCTGGCCTGAGGGATATCGGTTGGTCTCTCATACGTGAATGGCTCCATTGTTAACTGGTCACGTTGATCAATGGTAGCGCACTCATAAAACAGATAAGGGAGCATCTGGAGAAAAGGCTCCATTATCACATCCAGTTCTGCATCGGAGGTATGTGAACGAATGCTGTCCCAGACGACTATGTGTCTCTTAGGGATCGATATCCACAGCGCAATCCAATGAGTGTCGTTCTGGTTCACTGGCAAATAGATATCATCAACATCCGTCCTCCAAACCTTGTCTGTCTGGCAAAATGATGGTAACTGGCCTGCATAATAAGCCCACGCCCCACCAGGGAGTCTTCTTCCTAAACCATAGGCATGGAGCTCTGAATCCTTAAAATCCTGGTAGTTGAATCTCCATTGTTGAGAAAAGAGATGATCAAGGAAGCATATTCTCTCACTCCTGAAAAGGTGTGGCGTCTCCTGGTGCCTCTTCCTCAAAAGATCGATCCAAGCATCCATATGCTGCATATAAAATAATACAAGTCAGAAGATATCAGACGACTTACTATAAGTCGTCTGGTAAGTCGTCTACGAAGACGACTTACTAGACGACTTACCAGACGACTTACTATAAGTCGTTTGGTAAGTCGTGTTTGTAGAAGACTTACCAGACGACTTAGTAAGTCATCTAGTAATCAGTTTTGTCAGACGACTTACACAATCCTCCAGCCAAGCTAGGGGGGTCCGAAGGACGTGATACCACCAAGTCGGACTTGTACGTGGTTTCTTGTCTAGAGGTGTTTTATAATGACTGCAAACACGAAATGTTGAAAATCAATTAGTTTTTATAGATTAAAGCTATTATGCGAAAAGCAATCACTTATGGATCAATTTTCAATCAATCGGCGAGCTCCTTCAACTTCTTCCTGTCAAGTGGTGCAAAGGAATTGTAGCCTCTAGAAAGCTTTTTCTTGTTTACAGTATAAGGAGATCTCTGTGAGGCAGCAACTTTCCTGTTTCGCTCAGTCTTTTGACGGACCATTGCCAAAGCAGTTTCCCTCTTGTCCTCATATCTAGCAACCTGCTGTTGTTTCTCTGCTGGAGTGAAACTTGTTTTTTTGGCCAATAGAACAAGGCTCTCAGATGCGGATTCCTCGTTAACACTCTCATCAAGAAGTGTTTTATCTTTCTCCCCTTTAACACTCTCCTCAAGAAGTGTTTTATCCTTCTCCCCATTACCACTTTCACTGAGTGGTGTTTTATCCTTCCACTACAAGAAAACTAAGAAGTTACTACGACACTTTACTAGGAAATCTATTCCTCGTAAATTTACTACGAAATTACGTCGATATTACTTGGAAAATACATTTCCTCGTAAGGTCGTCGTAAAATCACGAGAAACATATTTCCTCGTAAAGCCGTAGTATATTTACGAGGAAATAACGTGGAACATTACATTTCCTCGTAAGACCGTAGTAAAGGTTTTTCCTCGCAAAAGCCTAGTAATGTTTTACTACGAAATTAAGAGGAAAATGTGTTTTACTACGAAATTAGGAGGACCTGGATAGGAAATATGGAATTTAAATAAAAACGTGTTCATTTCGTAGCAATTTTGTAGTAAATGCTCAGATTTGAAAATTTCTATAAATATCACAATTGTGATTCATTTGAAACACACAAAAAAATAATCAGCTATAAGCTTGATCAAACACAAAAAAAATGTCCGGGCCGGGAAATATTTTCGAGTTGCGGAAGTGGATGTATTCACACAGAGATAATAACGGGAGGGTGACGACAGAATATCTCGAAGGGTTGGAGACGTTTATGCATCAAGCAGATTCTACACCACTCAATCAGGAAAGTGGTAAGATGTTATGTCCTTGTCGGAAATGCTGCAATACAAAATTAGGCCCTCGTGAAAGGGTTTTGAAGCATTTAATAAATAGAGGGTTCATGCCTTATTATTATATTTTGTATCAACATGGAGAAGATGCTAGTTGTAGGAGTGATGAAGCTAGTAGTAGTAGCAATTTGCAAGTTGAACCGGTTGATCATTTGCGTAATGAAACTAGTTATCATCACCAGGAGGAACAAATGGTAGATTGTGATAGGGTTCATGATATGGTAGGTGATGCATTTGTAACTCATTATGATGATGAAGTTGAAGAACCTAACTTAGATTCAAAAAAGTTTTATGAAATGTTAGAAGCTGCGAATGAGCCAATTTACAGTGGTTGTAAAGAAGGTCTGTCTAAATTGTCGTTGGCTGCTAGAATGATGAGTATTAAAACCGATCACAATCTACCTGAAAAATGTATGGATGCATGGGCAGACTTGTTTAAAGAGTATTTGCTAGAAGAGAATGTGTCTGCTGAATCTTATTATGAGATTCAGAAATTGATATATAGTCTTGGGTTGCCCTCGGAGACGATAGACGTTTGCATCGACAACTGCATGATTTACTGGGGAGATGATGAGAAGTTAGAAGAATGTCGATTTTGTAAGAAACCACGATTCAAACCGCAAGGTCGAGGGCGTAATAGGGTGCCGTACCAAACGATGTGGTACCTACCAATCACAGACAGATTGAAAAGATTGTACCAATCTGAGGAGACTGCTGGAGGGATGAGATGGCACGCCGAGCATAATCAGACGGATGGAGAGATGACTCATCCATCAGATGCAAGAGCTTGGAAACATTTTAACAATGTACATCCACATTTCGCTAGCAATAGCCGGAATGTGTATCTTGGATTATGCACTGATGGATTTAGTCCATTTGGAATGTCTGGGAGACAATATTCATTGTGGCCGGTCTTTCTTACACCGTATAACCTGCCACCGGAGATGTGCATGCGACGAGAGTTTCTATTCATGACCATATTAATACCTGGTCCAAAACATCCAAAAAGATCTCTCGACGTTTTTCTACAACCACTGATAAAAGAGTTGAAAGATTTGTGGTCAACAGGGGTGAGGACATATGATTGTTCAACGAAAACAAACTTTACAATGCGAGCGATGCTTTTGTGGACCATAAGTGACTTTCCTGCATATGGTATGTTGTCTGGGTGGACTACACATGGGAGATTAGCTTGTCCATATTGTAATGGAATGACAGATGCGTTTCAGTTGAAGCATGGTAGGAAGACTAGTTGGTTCGATTGTCACCGTCGATTTCTTCCCGTTTACCACCCATACCGAAGAAACAGGAAATTGTTCAGGCACAAAAAGGTTGTCAGAGACACTCCTCCTCCATACTTAACTAGAGAACAAATCGAAGCGCAAATCGATCACTACGGTGCTCTAGAAACAGCTCCTCGTGGTGGGAATTGGCATGTTCCCAGTAATATGCCTGATTTTTATGGTGTTCAGCACAATTGGCACAAGAAGAGTATATTTTGGCAGTTGCCATATTGGAAAGATCTTCTTTTGAGCCACAACCTCGATGTGATGCATATAGAGAAGAACTTTTTTGAGAACATCATGAACACTATATTGAATGTCCCAGGGAAGACGAAAGACAACGTAAAATCAAGGTTGGACTTACCCGATATATGCTCAAGGAGTGAACTACATATAAAAAGCAATGGGCAAGTTCCAGTTCCAATATTCAGACTGTCATCAGAAAAAAGTCTGTGTTGTTCAACTGGGTGGCTTCAGAAGTGAAGTTCCCTGATGGGTATGTTTCAAATCTCTCAAGATGTGTTGAGAAAGGGCAAAAGTTCTCCGGAATGAAGAGCCATGATTGTCATGTCTTTATGCATCGACTACTTCCCTTTGCGTTTGCGGAGCTACTACCGGCAAAAGTACATGAAGCACTTTCAGGTAATTAATTACGATGACATGATTAATTTATTTCTATATATATATATATAGATATATATACTAATGTGGATAATTTTTGTTGTTGTATATATATAAGGAATTGGAGCATTTTTTAGGGATCTGAGCACCCGCACTCTTAAAGTTGAAGTTGTCCAACAACTTCATGAAAACATCCCTGTCTTAATCTGCAACTTGGAGAAAATATTCCCGCCTACTTTTTTCGACGTCATGGAACACCTAGTTGTCCACCTCCCGTATGAGGCATTACTTCGTGGACCCGTGCATTTTGGATGGATGTATCAGTATGAAAGGGCCATGAAAACTTTGAAAGGAAAAACCAAAAACCTAGCAAGAGTTGAAGGTTCGATTGTTGCGGGAAGTTTGACGGAAGAAACATCACATTTCACATCGTACTACTTTGCACCAAAAGTACGTACAAGGAAACGAGCTCCAAGAAGATATGATGATGGTGGTGTCGTGCCGACATATATGGAAGACAATGTTCCAGACATCTTTTGTCAAATTGGGCGATTGGGTGGAAAATTGAAAGAGGTTTGGTGGTCGAGTGATGAAGACGTCCATAGTGCACACCTTTATGTTCTTCTTAATTGCGAGGATCCATTGATTGCTTATTTTGAAAGGTAAATATATAAACATACACACCTATATATATATATTTATATTTTTTCAATATTAAATATATAACATAACATAACATATATGCATGATTTTACAGCCAATTTGAGACTCAAGTCGAGGAAGCAATACCTGGTATATCGACAACTGAGTTATACAAAAGGAAATATCAACACTTTATTAAGTGGTTAAGGAAACATGTATTTATTTACTTAAATTGTATGCATACGTACATTACCACAAAGTAAGTCTAATGTCTAGTTTATATTACTTTTTGTTGCAGGTTGATTATGACGATCCTGAGTATCCCGCATGGTTTCGCGAACTACTTCAAGGTCCAATTGCAAAGGTCACTACATCATCGATGTATTTCACCCGAGGCTATACTTTTCATACCTATGATATGGTAGACACCGGGCGACAAGTAATTATGGAATATGCGTGAAAGGCGAAACAGATTTCTACGGGATCTTGCAGGAGATTTATGAAGTGCAATTCCCAGGTATGAGTCTGAAATGCGTTATCTTCAAGTGTGAGTGGTACGACCCCGTCGTCAACAGAGGTGTTCGGATTAACAAAAATGGCGTAGTTGATGTCAATGGTGGACGAAGGTACAACCAAAAATTCTTTATTTGACACATGCTTGTTTTAATTTGTTATCTTCTACTGATTTTTACGTTGTCTTAACTTTTTGCAGGTACAACAAATTCGAGCCATTCATATTAGCTTCCCAAGCAGATCAAGTTTGCTTCATTCCATACCCTCGGATTACTACCTCGGGAATAAACTGGTTAGCTGTTATCAAAGTTACACCTCAAGGACGGATAATCACTGGAGAAGAACCACCATTACAAGAAGAAAACACCAATGAAATCGAGGAACCTGAAACAGAAATTGATGACATCCTACTCATTGATCCTCATAATCATGAATACGAAGATGTTCCTGATCACACAACGGAAGACGGTGTTGAGGACGAGTTTTACGAAAATGATGATGTTTCTACAGATGTTGAAAATGTATCTGAATGAATTATGTATGTTGACTAAGTTTGTTTAATCATAAAAAATGAATTAGAATGAATTTGAATAATTGTATATGTTTTTAGTTTGTTAAATCACAAAAATTAATTTGAGTTTGGGGTTTAGGTGTAGAAGATGTTTGGAGTTAAGGAAGTTTGGTTGTAGAAGAGGTATAAGTTATGGAAGTTGTGGTTTGGAGTTTGGGGTTTCGAATTCATGGATTTACAAACCCTTTCCTCGTAAAGCCGTAGTAAGTTTACTAGGGTCTTACGAGGAAAAAAACGCGGGCATAGCGTTTTCCTCGTAAAGTCTTACTAGGACCTTACGAGGAAACAGAAACGCGGGCATAGCGTTTTCCTCGTAAGATCCTAGTAACATCCATTACTACGAACTTAAGAGGAATTGTACAGATTCGAAAATTTCTACAAATACCACCTTTGGTGATTCATTTCTAACACACCCCAAAACACTAATTAAACCATAGATGATAATCATCTATAGGAGCTTTGTTTAAGATATTAATACATGTCTTAAAAGTAATTTTTCTTAAGAGATATGTAATAATATCTTAGACAAATGCTCCCATAGAAGATAATCTTCTATTATGAGTTTGTTTTAAGTTTGTTTTAATTTGGTGTTTGGAGTTTTGAGTTTGGGGATTTAGTGTTTAAAAGTTGTGGTTTGGAGTTTGGGGTTTCGAATTTATGGATTTACAAACCCTTTCCCGTAAAACCCTAGTAAGTTTACTAGGGTCTTACGAGGAAAAAAAACGCGGGCATAGCGTTTTCCTCGTAAAGTCTTACTAGGACCTTACGAGGAAACAGAAACGCGGGCATAGCGTTTTCCTCGTAAGATCCTAGTAAACTTACTAGGGTGTTACGAGGAAACCAAATTCCTTATATAAACTCGAACAATACTATTTCCCATTTCTAGTAACTGCCTCTCAGAATCCTCTAAAGGTAGTAGTTAGATTAGTGTTTAGTTTAGGGAATTTAGATTAGGTGGTTAGTTTAGGGAATTTAGATTAGGTGGTTAGTTTAGGGAATTTAGATTAGGTGGTTTTACTTTTTTAACTGTTTTTTTAATGATACGGGAAATTAATATTTTAATTTTTTTGATTTAGATGCCTAGAACAGACAAGATTGCTAGGGCTGCTAGTAGGAGGACGTCGTCTCTTGATCAGTCTCTTGATCAGGGGATTCACTACGGAGATCTATTTGGGCGTCGGGATACTCCGGGTTCATCTTCGTCAGCTCCCGGTCCATCTTCGATTCCGGATCGTGTTCCCGAGACTCAGGGAGCTCCTGCACCACCACCACCTCCTCCTCCTCCACCGGTCGGGGTTCATCCCGATTTGCAGGTGCCGCCGAACGCACCCTTTGCGGTGTATACTGTGGAGGATATTTTGGCCCTTCCAGGCAGAGAAGGGCTGCCAGAGTTAGATCCTATCCGACGGGACGGGAAAAATGTATTATGGTATGTTTTAATTTTTAAAAAGTTTTTTTAAATTTATTTCTTAATTAACAAAATATTTATAAATTAATCTAATTAATGATTTATTTTGTGTCTTTCCAGGTTTAATGTTGACAATCGTCTTGGAAGTAGCGTCACGGACTGTATCAAGGGATACATTCCCGATGCAGCTCCAAACTGGAAGAAGACGGCGAGCCACACAAAAAAGACGTGGTTCAAAATGTTCGCTGTAAGTTTAATTAATGATCAACTTAATTTATTTTTCATTATTTAAAACTATTAATATTATTGAACTAATTCGTCTCTTTTTTTTTGTTAATTACAGCAAAGGTATCGTTGGTCTCTTGGGATTCACCAGCTGGTGAAGACAGAGTTTGAGGCCAAGGCTAAATCACGATTGCTCGACACGGTCTACAACTGGAAGGGCGACTTTCAGGTATAGATTTCTAAATTATAATATATATATAGTTTTAAAATTATTATAATTGACTTTAATTCTAATTAATTATTTTAAATTAGGTGGATGGTTACGAGGCCGGGAAACCCGATTGCCTCACAACCGAGGTGTGGGATGGCCTCATCGCCTATTGGAGGTTGCCGGACTCGGTCAGAACCTCCAGCACAAACTCCGAGAACCGCATGACTAGAGACGAGTATGGCAACACGAAGATGCTGCACAACACGGGTCGAAAACCTCACGCGGGAGTTCGTCTAGACATGGTAAGATGATTTTTAATAACTATTTTATTTTAAAATTTGAATATTCCAAATTTTTAATTTAATTTTCAAATTTTCTTTTATGCTAAAGAGACTGGAGTTCTTCCATCTCTGAAAGACCTTTACGAGAGGACCCACCGGAACAAGGCTGGGCTGTTTGTAGATCCTGCTTCGGAGCGGATCTACAACGATTTTGTTGCCCGAATTGACGAACGCCAGACTCAGCTGACTCAGCAGACTGGGACTCCAGTCGTATTATCCACTCTTGAAGTGGATAAGATTTACGAGGAGGTAAATAATTTGTTTTACTATTAATTTTTATTATTTATTTAATTTTTTTTAATGTTATTAATATTTTTATTTACAGGTCGCCCCTAGGAAAAGGGGCGTATCGTCGGGATTGACTCGATTAACGATGTCTCTGCAGCGACATCGTCTTATGCTCAGGAGCAGCATGATGCCAATGCTCAGTTGCGCTCAGAGTTGCAGGCGACGCAGACTCATGTGGTTTCGCTCACCGAGCAGATGGCTTCTCTCACCGATGTCCTTGAATTTATGGCGGGTGGAAACCCGCAATTGGAGGAGATGTTGCGTCAGAGACGGGAACGCGCGGGGATTCCAACCCAACATCATCCACCATCACAGTCACAGCCGTCAACCAACTTAGGAGAGGAGCAGCATTTACCGAGCCACGACGAGTTCGTTCGGCAATTTCACGAACATAATCAGTATCCGTAGTTTTTTTTTTAATTTAATTGTATATTATGAATTTTAAAACTTAATTGTATATTATTTAGCTATTTATAAAATATTTTGTTTTTTATTTATAATTTGATTTTTTTATAAAAAATAAATTATTAATATTTATAATTAATTTATTTTATTAGGGAAAAAATACGTCGAAGCAAAATCCTAGTAAAGGTTTCCAAGTAATATCCTCGTAAATTGTTCTAGTAAACTCCTCGTAAAGTTTACTACAAACTTACGAGGAAGATCTTACTACGGTTTTACTAGGAATGTTTACGACGAGGTTACGAGGAAAATGTAACCACTCCTTTACGAGGAAAGTTTTCCTCGTAAACGTTACGAGGAACTTACGAGGAAAATAGGCTTTACGACGAACGTGTTTCGACGAAACGCGTTTCCTCGTTATTTCCTAGTAACAGTCCCTTTACTAGCAAATAACGAGGAAAACCCGTCCTAGTAAAAGACGAATTTTCTTGTAGTGTTCTCCCCATTACCACTTTCACCGAGTGGTGTTTTATCCTTCTCCCCATTAACACTTTCACTAACCCCGGGAGAGGTTTCTTTAGGTAGAGAGGTAGTGGGTTGAGAGGATGTGCCTTTAGGTTGAGAAGTAGTGGATTGAGAGGATGTCTCTTTCCCTTGTTTGGTAATACCAACCTTCTTCTCCACTACTTCCACCCTTTCTAACAAATGCTTGATCTCCTTAAGGCAAGTCCCAAACCCTTCCCTCATGGCATCAAATATGTCCTTGAAATTTCTTTCAAGGTCCTCTTTGGTCATCCCAAGCAGTGGAGAAGTAACCTCTAGACGAGCCTCTGTGCGAACCTCTTCACAAGCCTCTGCAAACTTCCCTGCACTCTCCTCTGCAGGTGCCCCTTCACAAGCCTCTGCTGCAGAGGCACCTTTTTTAGCCTCTGCAGGTGCCCTTTTTTTAGCCTGTTTACGAGCTTTCTTTAGAGGTCTTGGACTCTCTTCTTCTACCAAAACTATGGCTTTCTTCGATGGACTCACAACCACCGGCTTTGTATTGACCCAGGTACCGGTGACTTCCCAGCAATCCATGGTCCACTTCCACGGTCTCTGATTAAACATAACTTTAATTATGTTCTCCGCGGGAAGGTCCTCAGCATCAGAGTCCCATTTTGGAAACATTTCACCATAGTCCTTTTCAACAAAGTTCACCACCGTTGTCTGCAGTAAATATAAGATATGAACTTAGATATTTGACGGATTAACTTATAATTAAGTCGTCTGGAAAGTCTTCCTACTGGAAGACTTACCAGACGACTTAATTAAGTCGTCTGGCAAATCTTCCTACTGGAAGACTTTCTAGACGACTTATTTAAGTCGTCTGGTAAGTTTTCCATCAGTCGACTTTCCAGACGACTTAATTAAGTCGTCTGGTAAGTCTTTCAGTAGGAAGACTTTCCAGACGACTTTCCAGACGACTTAATTTTGGGAGTAAAAGATTGAAGTAAATACATGTCTGTAGATAGCATCTTTAAAGCATCTGCGTCCTTTGCCACCCATGTAAGCCAGTATCGGTGGAGACAGTCTGTTTGGTATGGGATTACCATAATTAGCACCCAATTCCGGCAGAGCTGTGTACACCCAGACCTGGAGAGCTTGTATAAACCCATCAACAGTGTAACAGCCCGAAATATCTTTGCCCTTGAAAGAGTCCATCAACACCTTGAACGCGACTCTCCCCCATGGATAATTCTCAAAACGTTTTAAATCCATCACTAGCCTTGCCAGACTAACCCTTGTGGCGGTTGAATACTTTCTCCCTTCAATGTATCCAGTGAAGATGGCAAGGTACCCGAGCCGCTTGCGATCCTCCCGAGACCACCCTTCGCATCTCTCAAATGCTGCTATTATCTTCTCAGTAGATGGCCCAGCTTCGACATGAACTCCCAACATCCCCCAGAAAGAAGCCATCTCCTTTGCAACAGCACACTTCGGTCTCTCAAGGTCCTCTATGTACTCGCAGTTTAGACCAGTGAGGTTTTCAAACTCTAACAGTGAAAACCTCACAGGTTCTGGACCAACTAGACTCCACAGCTCGTACTTCTTCTTTATGTCCAGCTGGAACCCGAGCATGTAGTGCACCAACCTTGAAGCCCAAGCAAATCCGAGCTCTTTTAACTTGATGAAAACTCCCAACTTTGACTCCTTTAGCTCTTCATATTCGTCACGATGAAGAGCTTTCTTTAAAGCAGCATGCAACTTCGAACAATCCGTGTGATACGAAATAGCTTTCATTGTGGGGGGCTCTTACCCTAATGTATGTAACCTTCGGGGGAGTTTTGGAATATCCATTTTTTTGTCTGCAAAACAATGAAAGACAACCATCTCAAACACACAACTATCCAGTATAACATTTTAATTATAAGTCTGGAAGACTTTCCATACAACTTATAATTAAGTCGTCTGGAAAGTCTTCCAGCTGAAGACTTGTAATTAAGTCGTCTGGAAGACTTTCGAGACGACTTAATTATAAGTCTTCCAAGACTTCGAGTAGACATTTTTAGAGCATACCTGAAAATTCGAAGAAGCCATAGTCGCCTTCGACACAGCGATTATAATTCTGCCAAAATAGATAGCCAAAAAGGAATGCGGTGAGAACAGTGGTGAGAACGGTGGACTTAAGAGACAACGTTTTAACTTACCTCGCTAGGGTTTATAGACACGCCTCTCACAGAAACGCCGCTAGGGTTTACAGACAAACGCGGCTAGGGTTTACAGACAAACGCCGCTAGGGTTTACAGACAAACGCCGCTAGGGTTTACAGACAAACGGCGCTAGGGTTTACAGACAAACGGCGCTAGGGTTTACAGACAAACGGCGCTAGGGTTTACAGACAAACGCCGCTAGGGTTTACGGACAAACGCCGCTAGGGTTTACAGACAAACGGCGCCAGGGTTTGAAATAGAGGAAGCGGCGGTGAGAAAGGTGGTGAGAATGACGGTGATAACGGCGGTGAGAAACGTTTGTGAGAATGATGGATTACAGAGAATCGTCGGAAATCGCCTTCGAAATCGCCTCTTTGAGAGAAATAACGTTACAATTTCTAAATTTCGCGAAACAGTAAACCAAAAAAAAAATCTTATATATGCCCGGTAAAAATCCAGTTATGTTTAAAAGCACATTGGTAAAATGGTAAAACTAAAGGTTCGGTCCGGTTTGAACGTGCATCAGACGACTTACTAGTAAGTCGTCTACCGTAAATATTCACCAGACGACTTACTAGTAAGTCGGCCTAGACCCTAAACCCTAAACCATAAACTAAATTGACTAAATTAACTAACTAACCACGTTATAAAATCAAATTATACTTAAATAGTGTTAACTATACACAGAAATAAACACACCTATGTCAATTTTAAATTTTTCAAAAAAAAACATTTATGCTTTCCAAAATATAACCCTAAGAACACATACAATACTAGAACATATGTTGGGAAAACTTAAATCAAAGAATATCATGACTCACTACTTTCACTCATCTATGTTGAAAACAATTAACTTTTGTTATATCTTAATTTATATCTCTTTAAACATATGTTAATTACATAATTTCAATTTTTTACTTATCAAAATATTTTTCACAAAATTTTTAAATTATTTTTAAGAAATACTATAATAGACGACTTACAAGTAAGTCGTCCAGACGACTTATAATTAAGTCCTCTACACAGAATACTTGCGGGGGTTAGAAACAGAAACAAAAATCGATTTTTTTGTTTGTTCACAAGGGGCTGGTTGTAATTTCAATAGCCTTTTAAGTTACTTTTGCATTTGATTCAAGTTCGGTTTACTTTTGCAATTCAAATCAATTTTTAGGTCAGTTTTGGCAAAAATCCCATAAATTATTTCCAATTCATTGCTGGAGACAAAGTTGATCTTCATGAATTACAGAGAATGAACTTGGCACGATACTAGTTGGCTTTTTACCATCTGAATTGGTTTAGCATTGAACTGTTTTTCTTCTTTAACATCCGATTTCATGGGAAATAAAATCATGGCTTCCTTGAAATGAAGAACACCTCCTCCACTATAGGTTTAATTTACCTAATGATGATGCTCTTTCAACTTCTGTGCCATTTTTCCTATAAATAGGAGTTTTCCTTTCTTATTTTCCACTTCTTACAATCTCAAGTATTTGGTCACTCTCGAACTCTTCAATCTCTGCCTTTACTTTGATTAGTTTGGGATTTGCCACCTACAAATTTCATTGATATTCTCTCCATTCTTGACATGTTCATCATAATATATGTATTAGATCCGCAAGTGTTCAATAAAAGGGTAATCAGTATTGCATCATCAGAGTCAGATGAGTCTAGCTCATATGCTGATCTTGACAGGCATAGATCGACCCTGAGGGTCACGACCATTCTGTATTCCGCCCTACTGCAGTTGTTTCAATTTTCTGAGAACATTTAGCAAGATGAGGAAAATAAAAAATTGTCGATGAAGAAGATGTCGACTTCAATATTGAAGAAGATAATGGAGGTCATGACATGGACGATTTGGGTGCACAAGGGGATGCTCCTTCTTCCTCTGGTCTTCACCCAAGAATGGTTAGCCGAGAAGGAGGATTCATTTTCAGGGATAGATCCCAGAAACCGATATTCGTCCGTCGATCATCAAAGGCCATAAGTGGAAAGAGCACCTGCCGAAAAGTTCCAGAAAAAGGTGTAAAGAAGCTCATCGAGCATTTGGATGTCGAAGCAGAGTTTACGTTTTTGATCCCCAAGCTGGATCAGCGACTATGGAATCCTCCAATAGGGTGATATGTTCAAATTATCCCTATGAGCTACTCTAAATTTTCAGAAGTGCAGTGCAATATTTAGAGATCGAATTCACAAAGAGTTAGATCATTCAATACACTTCAGTATTCAAACTAAGCTAAGCAGCATTGATTTAATACAATAAAAGACAAAAAAGAGCAAACGGTTATAAGACAGATGGGAAAAGCGTTAGACTCAAGGAAGTTTGCAAGTAAATCATAATTCCAGATCAAACAGAATGTAAGGGTTTATTAAGAACTTGAAATGAAATAACAACAATCAAGTCAACCAACTTTCGTTGAAGAGATTATCTATGTCTAAATAATTGTAGATCAAACATAATGTCAAGGGGTTTATTAAGAACTTGAACTGAAATAACAACGATCAAGTCAACCAACTTTCATTGAAGAGACTATCTATGTCTAAATAATATAATTCTAAATATCTTTGCAAATTCAACCAGTTCAGACAAGGATTAAGAACAATGTTTGATAAGTTCACAAAATTCCTAAATCAAATCTCTTTGCAGATATTGATCTTGCGCAACTATATTAATTCAGGCAATCACACTGATGGTATGTTGATGGAACTGTTTTAATTGAACAAATCCATGGTGTCCCGATAATTGCATTGTATGGTGCCACTGCGTCATTGAACGAGAACTTGATGAGCTTTTTACTCCTCCCACAAATACATTTATACAAAATGTGATGAGCAGTTCAGTTGACGTCCCATTGAATACGATAATGGATCGTGATGAAGGTTTGAGATACTTCATATTGACTTTCATTTTAGAAGTGTTTCATTGAAAACTAGATCGACCGAACTGTCCATGTCAACTAGGACTCGAGTTACTTCACATTTTACGATCTAGAATTCGAAAATGAGTGGGTCGTTATGAGGTATATATATCGGTGGTATCGATTTCAGAAAAAGGTAACTAGAAGGTTTTCTTCCGGTTTAGTAGGTCATTGTTTTGTTGTTAGCGCTTTTCACTGGTACTCTTTTACAGATATCACAGAGTCTTTTCATGGTGAGGCCGTCTCATAATTACATTTTTTTCTAGGAAGATCGTTGGAATGTTCATTAGTGCTTTATTTTTTCCGCTTAACTTTCTCCCTCAAGTTTTCAGGTTTTTGAGTGGTTAAGCTTTTCTCGTAAATCCTCTGATTTTGAGTCACTAAGTAAGTTTCTTCGATCATTCGTGTTGAGTTTTTAGCAAAGATCACTGTACCAAGTCCAGTGAGGGATCTATCTTGATCGTTAGTGCCGAGGTTTCAGCAAGGATCACTGGCATTGAGTTGACTGACATTTGCTTTAGTGAGTTTTATTCACAAATTAGAGGAAGATGTTGTGTCTTCATAGATGCAAGTGTTTCCTATTTGGGTTTTAACGTAGGTCCTTTGCATTTCTAAGTCAGATGAGGAATATTATCCAGCTCCAATCATGTTGATGCGATTAGTGACTCGTGGTCTTTCTTCTTAGTTTTGGGATCGTCTCCCTGGTAAGTTGGGGCAGCAGCGTCCTGTTTTTTGGACGGTTAAACTGAGATCGGTCATGAGACTTCTTCCAGGATTGCTGTTTGCTTTTTTCTCCAGCATTTCTTACTCTTGGCATCTTTTATTTTGGAGGATCACGTGTTACTGCTCCTTTGTTTATTGCCGACATGAAAGCCTCGACAAAATGCTTATTCTCTTTTTTTTGTGTGACCTTTTTGCTTGTGGTTGTTTCAGTATTTATTCTCGTCATAAGTTGATCCGTCTATTTTCATTTCCCAAATGTTCCGATCTTTGTCTTGGGAAATTGCAGCTGAATCATCATGTTCATTTTTGGCAACATAATAAACATTCGACTTTTTCTTGTCTTATTTGTCATAAGACGAATGTTGTTGAGGTGCTTGGTAAGCATCCACCGCTTTGGAGGGAACTAGGATCTTCATCGCATTGTGCTTTATAATATGAGTTTTATCTTCCTTCATAGTGATGAACCAGTTGAATCGATAGAGAGCATTCTCCATTTTGATGTTGTTATTGGTATATAGGATGGCTCTGAAGGGAGAATGTAACCAGAAAAAGTTGTGCAGAGCCTCCACTGTTGTGGCATCGGAAACATGAATTTGGAAACCAGTCCTTTGAATCTCTCCATGAAAATACTTTTCTTTGCTCATTGCGCACTTGCACAGATCTTTGGCTAAATTTCCTTGCAAGATAAACATAGAGTAATGTTTGAGCAACATAGACAGGTTGTGAAAAATGTCGATGGAATCCTTCTTGAACATTGAGAAAAATGTCAAAGCCAGACTGTTAAAACTTTCCACGAACAGTTGATAGTATTCCTAATCTTCTCTTTCGCGGTAAAGTGTGCTCATCTCATGGCTATATTGAATGCAGTCATATGATCACTAGGATCAGATTCACTCGTGAAATATGGGACTCTTAGCTTGTCCAAATGTTCAATTCGAATGTTAGTGATTTTTCGGTGAAGGGGGTCTTTTTTGTTGTGGCAAGAACCCGCTCTATCTCAGGAGCCAAACTCGTTACGTGATTAATCATCGATGAGATGTCTTGTATTGAGCTCCAGAGATGATTTCTTTGAGTCGTTGCTTGAGTTGCTGCGTCTCCTTAACCTATTAGATTGATATTCGTCATGCATAATTTTCTTCTTGTAGTCTTAGGCTCTTGATCAGCGGCGATGGGTTGAGTGCAAGAGGCGGTAGGTTGAGTGCAATCGGCATCGATTACATCAGGGTATTAGTTAGTTGCTTTGTTTGATGTGTCTTGTTGAACAAGTACTCCAATAGTTTTTTTTATGGTCATAATGGTGGCGAGATCTGGAACCGGTGAAGCGGCGCCCGTGCCGGTTTGAGTATCATCATCTATGGCCATCTTTACTTTTTCTTGCACAACTATCTAATTTTCTACAGACGATACTAATTGTTTATTTGAATTCGACTTGTATTGAACGTAGGCACGATTTTTTGATAAATTATTTGAAAGACGTTTATTAAGAGATTAAAAATTGCTTAGAGAAGAAAAGATAGTATAATCGTAAAGAGTTATGAACTCATCAAGAACAAGTAAAATTAGTAAAATTATGTAAACTCTAGTTGTTGTATCACCTTCTACGTCGTTGTAAATGTACTCTTTGACTTAATTCCTCTCTATTTATAGCCGATTTTTTGTTTTCCTTTTTCTTCTAATCGCCGAAACTATTTTGACTGCTTTTACCTAATTGGAGTGAGTTCGGGATATAATTCATCCTCAACCGAAAAGGGGTGGGATAACTTTTAAGAGGAAGAGATCATGACGATGTCTCAACAAAAGTAAACAAATGTGTGGAATCCTTTTCCCATTAGGGAAATAAAGTATTATACAATTTACCTTGCTCGAGTTAGGATACCGTGTCAGATCCTTTGTTGTTGGTCAAATGTCAAATTTATTGAAGGGGTCACGAGACTTTCCATATGAGAAACAACATTTATCCCAAAAATTGTCGTACAAAAAAAATTCAAAATCTTAGTTCAAAAGAATTCAACTTTAGTTTTATAAATATATTAGAACATATTTATAAAGGATGTTATTTTTTTGAGAAAGTTTATAACGGATATTCAAAACAATATTATAACTGTATGATGTGTAATGAATCTAGTATTTTGGAAAACAAGCTTATAATGAGTTTTAGATGATTTTATATACATTATTTTGTAAATCACAAGTTAATTTAATGTTAGTTATATATTATGCTTATATTTTAATAAAGTAGATTCTTTATCAACCCATCTTAGAATAACAAAACTCTTAAAATCTAATATTGAAATTATATCAATATATTTTAGAATATATTTTTAAGATTAATTTCAATAACACTGTTTATATAAAACCCGCTTTATATTGCTCATATTGTTTGTGCGATTTATATGATACTTTAACATGTTAATTTTTTGTTTCTAGGTATGTCTAAGGAGTTAACAAAGCGAATTTTTATGGAGGGTGAGAAGACCCAAGTTTCTCAGATCAATAACAACTGCAGACTGGTCCACATTATGGAAATGTTGGAGAAATGGCTGCCGCAAGAGTTGAAAGAAGTGAAGAAAGATCTGGTTTTTTCACAGATTTTCAAGTTGTATGACAATCATCTGGGGTACTCCGCGAGAGTAATACATAGCTTCTTGTGTAGGGAGCTGATGACTTACAAAATGCACGAGCTCTGGTTTGTCTTTGCGAGGAGACCACTCCAATTTTCATTGGTAGAGTTCCATGCAGTAACCATGCTTGAGTGCAATACTAGTCTCTCACTTAAGGAGTTTGAAGACTGGGAAGATGATGGTGGTTTGTGGAGCAAAGTGCTGAAGCGTAAAGAGGTAATTTGTATCTTGAACTTGTGGAAGAAGCACAAGGAGCTGTTAAGAAGTGGAGTAATGCTGATCGAATAAGGCTGGTGTATCTTTGCATCATTGTTGGTGTGGTTTGCGCGAGAGATGAGAAGGCAAATATCCCTCTCAAATACATTAAGGTGGTCATGGATCTTGAGAAGCTTCGACGGTATCCTTGGGGATTTGCTGCCTATGACCTTCTCTGTGAGTCAGTAGCCAAAACACATGAAAAACTAAAGGACAAAAAATTAGTTACGTGTTAGATGGATTCTCCTACGCCTTGCAGATTTGGGCAATGGAAGTAGTACCAAAGATTGGAAAACTTTGTGGAAAAAAATTGGACAAAGGTTTTAAGGACGGTCCTAGATGCATAAACTGGATGGGAGCTGCAAAAGTGTCATATGAGGAGACCATGCGATTGGAGAACATCTTTGCAGCAGAGGTAGTTATTTATGTTTAAGATGACTTCGTCCACTTTGTAATGAATTTTACGATCTAACTTTGTTTATCTTTCTTGTGTAGGATGTCATCTATCCATACATATCCTACATGGAAAATATCATTATAGTTGACCATGCTGATTTTTGTAGAAAAGATGAGGTGGAGGATGATAGAATCAATGTTCTCAAGGGGTTGATAATGACTAAGCATGACTTCAGTAATCATATTTGGGAGGTTGAAAACACTCTAGATGTGTCTAGATTGGTGGAATGATGTGTCTAGTTTGAGGTTTCTAGGAATTATGTAACTAAAACTCGAGTTTGGGGGTTTCTAGGAATTATGTAACTAAAACTCCAATTTGATGTTTGATTTTTGTAGGAACTGTGACAAATCGAATTGTTACTACATCCTAAACCACTAATTAAATTGTTACTACGTCCTAAACCACTAATCAAATCGATACTACACCCTAAATCTTATAGAAGACATTTGACAAACCCTAAAAAAAACCTTAACTAAACCCTAAACAAACTCTAACTAAACCCTATACCCTTTAGATGACATTTGACAAACCCTAATGAAACACTAAGCAAACCCTAACTAAACCCTATATATAAGAACCTTAGACTTTAAACTCTTATCATTTGTAATGACAATGACATGTATTAAGTCGATAATGCCATTGGGAGGTTTGATAGTCACCAATTATGTACATTTGTCTGCTTTTTTGCGTCATGTATTAACACTAATTTAGAGGATTCGAAGAGAATGTAAAAACGTATAGCATTAGGTTGTACTCGATTATTTGTGTATTTTTATTGATCAGCCTTTGGTAGAATACATGTTATAAGTTATAAAACGACGTCGTTTTCTGAAATAATTTTGACCGAATCCTTTTTATTCCTCATTCTTCCACGACAAAGAGAAACCTAGGGGGCCAAAACTTGGAGATCGACTCAATCATGTCTTCTGTCAATTCTTCGGCCGATTCAAGAGCTCGACTCCTCAAAGAATGCGAAATTCCAACATAATGCAAATGCGGTGAGGCGGCGATTCTTTTCACTTCAAAAACATTCAAAAATCCAAGAAGACTATTTCATTGTTGTCTAATGTGATCTGGGAAGGTTAGTCCCTTTATAATTTAACCTTGCCTTCGTTTTAATCTAACTGTATGTTGGATTTTAATGATGAAGGATAAAACTCACTTGTTCAAATGAACTGATAAGTTGGTTCTTGAAGAAATTGAAGACTTCCAGGAAGTGGTTGACGTGCTGCTCATTGAAAATTCCCAGTTGCAAAGTTCAATGACAGCTTGTGAGGTCATGCTTAAACTCCATGAGAGTAGAATTGAAGAGATGGAAGATACAATAGCACGTTGTCAAGAGAAGACCATCGAATGCATTAGCGAATTAAGAATCATAAAAGTATCGTTTGTGCGTTCTTTGGTGATGGTCTTCATGTACCTTACCTATACATGATGGTTTGACGAATTAAGGTTCATAATTTTTTGTTCTGTTTTTTCAAATAAGTGTAAAATTGTTTCTTGGTCATTATCGACTTGAACCAAAAATGTTGCAAATTACCAAAACTGTCAAACCAATATCGATTTGTCTCATGAATGTTGCAAATACCAAATTGTCAATTAGGTTCTTGAACAAAAAATACCAAGAGAGTAGTAAGCAAAAAAAGAGAACAAAGAACACGCACAACAAACTAAATAGGCATATCACAAGTTCCTCTCTTGTGTCCTTCAATACCACATCGGCTGCACTTGTGTTTTTTATTATTTCTTGATCCTTGAGAAGATCTTATCTTGTCTTCTACTTTTTCATAACTTCTCTTTACTGGTCTACCAGCACTTTTTCTTGTTTCTGGTGGTAAAACCTTCGCAAGTTTAACCTCATCCGGGACATTCCATTCAGACTCTGGAACTGCTATTGGATTAATGCTTTCCGCATATGCAGCTCTCCACGTTGCAGTAGTGTATAAGGTAACAGTAAATCTGTGTATTTCCATAACTGTGTCAAAAAATAGAAATCAAATAATATCTATATTCCACATAATTGCGAAAATAAACAGGTCCCAAGATCATGTTTTTACACTTTCATACCTCGTGAATAAATTGCAGGAATGGTGTGTCTGAAATGTATTTTCCTAAATCGAATTTCCACATGTGCATGTTTTGTTTTCCAAATCAACATGACAATCCTATTTGTCTCCTTTAACAATTGATCTGAAATTGTCAACCTTGTACACCTGAAATCCTTTTGCCTTCACAATTCTCCTATCAATCTTTTTCTCCACCTTAACGGTTAAAGGATCAAGCTGCTTCGTGCTTAACATTCGACGCTCGTAGAACCATCGTGTCAACGTTTCTCTTATGCTAGCGCGAGCAAAGGAATAACGGGAAATTCTCTAGGTGATCTTAGAATTGAATTTATCGACTCTGCAGGGTTATTGGTCCTAATGTCGTACCTGGATCCAGGGAAGAGAGAACAAACCCCTTTTCTCACATAAGCCTCCTGCAAATATCTTCCAAGCAAAGGACACATATCAAAAATTTTGGTGAAACGTTCCTGAAACTCAGTGGACCTATATGCCGTGAAGCTTTTTTCAACCAAGCCAGGAAACCACTTGTCTTGAAAAATTTAACAACATTGGTCAACAAGTGGTGAATGCAAATTCCATGTGATGATTGAGGGTAGACAATACCAATCGCTTTAGCAATTGAAAAACTATCTGACACAAAAGCTAAGCATTTACTATCAGTAATAACAACATTCAATTGTCTGAATAACCATTCCCATGAATCATCATTCTCTGAATCAACAACTCCAAATACAATCAGATACAAATTAGAGTTACCATCTACATCTGTAGCTACGAGTAAAACTCCTTTGTATATATTTTTCAGAAAAGTTCCATCGACAACAATCACCCTACGAATGGCATTGTAGAATCCTCTAACTAATTGGCCAAACGACAGAAATAAATACATGAATCTCCCATCCTTAGCAGTTTTATAGTGAGTATGCGTACCATGGTTAACTACTTTAATCATATGCAAATATTTTGGTATTTTTGCATAACTGTGATCTGGTATATCTCTAACTGCTGCAATTGCAAACTCACGAGCTTTCCAAGCATGCCAATAAGTAATCTTATAACCATGTTCCAAGCGCATAAATTGAACAATATCATTGCCTTTCGGTCCTTCATTGGGATCCTCAAATCGATGTTGTATCAAAGTCCCTATTGTTCTTGCCGAAGCTGTTTTCCAAATTTGTTTTTCTTCGAAGGATCACATGAATGTCTTGCCACACACTTGTTGATCATGAAATATGTAGACCCATCTAGACATTCCGCACGCACAATCCAGTTGCACATCGAATCTTTACATAGAATCTTTACATCGAATCTTTACATCGAATGTACCAACATTTTTCGTGGATTTGATAACAAGATAATCAAAATTATTCTTCATCGAAAAATTTTCCATTGTTGCCTTCAGAACACCTTTACTTCTGAAAATTTGATCCTTCTCCACGAAATATGTTCTACAAGATTGGCCATCTTTTTCACTATCTCCATTGTTTTCACTCATTAAACCAGCATCACTAGCACCATCCTTAGCGACATGATCATTCATGTTATAAGAAGACTCCTTTGACGGTTTGAAAAATTATGCTCGATTGTTTTTCAGGTACTACATCATCATCAACATTACTTGAATCACACGGCTCCTTATTCAAATCGATATTGACTCCTTCCTTTTGATTTACTCCAGTACGAGAGAACGTGAAACACAAGGTTATAGACAAACCCTTCTTCACGTAGCCCACAAAATTAGATATTTGTCGATCATTTTTGATAATAATGGGAGGATCCCCTATTTGATTCACCATCTCATAACTGAAATCAGCATTAACGACATTATGGTCCACCCCATAATCCTCACACACCATGATATTTAGCTGCTCCAACATAGTAGTAGTTTCTAATGTTACCATTCAGCCATACCTTTCTTTGTCTACCACGAAACTCCATTGATCACTGCAACTAGACATCCATATACCAGAGTTAACATAAATTAGCACCATGTTGTATTTCTAGAGAGAAGATATGGTTATGTTGATGAAGAAGAGAGAGACACAAAGAGAAAGAGAGAAGGATCATGGGAGGAGAAAAACGTTGGATTTAGGGTAGAATTAGTGTAGATTTAGGAAAAATAATTAATTGAAATATAGGAGTTTCCATATTTTCATGATTTAATGTTGATTTGTTTATAATATGTATCCTACTACACGCAGAACACTGTAGACTGGGTGTAAAGCTTATTCTTCCACATGCGTAACCAATGGTAAAAGGAAGAACAAGTTATGACACATAAACAAAAAATGTATATCATAGAGTCATGGTTATATGTTGTAATCAAGCTACAAGTAAACTAACGACATCTTGCTAGAATATATAATCTAACGAATTCTATCTTAGATAGAATGTACAAGAAAGTTTTGTTTGCGTTTTATAACCAGGATATATTTATGTATAATATTCAGTATGCGATATTCTAAACTAAGTAGATGACCAAAAGCCCTAGTTAGGACAAAAAATAAAATATGATTCCACTATTTAAAAAAACAAATCTAAACATACAAGTACTCCTACTTATGTTTCCAATATTTTTCATATTTTTTTCTATTTTTCAAATTTAATTTACTATTTTTCCCATCACATAAGGGTAAAACATGTTCAAAATAATCAAAAATTTCAAAAGTCCTAGTAGGATAAATAAATGTTGAGAGTATTCCATTTTTCCAATTTTCCAATATAATAATTTCTGTAGACTTTTTTGTCAAAAAATTAACAACAAAGTAGTAGACTTGTGGAAATGTAAATATGATTGACTTAGTTTTCGTAAGATAAAGTTGATTTTTTTTGGTAAAACTGTTACCTAATAATTTTGGTCAAATAAAATGTTAAGTAATAATTTGGTTAGGTAATAAAAATATTTAGTTACTATTAAATAATTGTTACGAAATACTCTTCGGCAATTGTTACATAATACTATAACTTGTTTTTTTAATATTAAAATGTAATTGTATTATTCATGCTTGAGTTGATATGAGAAATCAAATCAGAACAAAACAACCAACAATTGATAGAGAATGATAAAAGAGCGAACAATACTAGCTGGTCCATCTGCATATCGGTTTTGTACTCTTGGGATGTAGAAATCTTGTAATTTGGAAAAAAAATTCTTTATCAATGCGAACTCCCCAAATTCCGTGAAAAAACTCTGCCAAATCATTCATCATCAATCATCAGGAGTATAATCCTATAACTTGTTAGATGATTTCATTTGACCAAAACAATTAGGTAATCTCAAAAGCATATGATAAATCGGTTAGCTGATCCAAGACGTGCAAACTAATAACTAAAAATATCAAACTTCAATCATCAGGTGTGCCTGTAAAGTATTCCTTGAAACCTTGACCAACTGATTGTTATCATTTAACTAAATTAGGATGATAATGTATTGATGTATATTATTCTATAAAGTCGTGCTTAAGCTATATAACCACATTATTAATTCATTAATAACCGGCTATTGATGAAATTAAAAAACTATGAAAATGTCAGATATATGTTTCAGTTTGTTCGTAATCAATGCTTGTGCCTGCACATAAATACTTCATTTTAATTAGAGCTATATATAAATTATCATTGTTGACATTTATAAAAAAAATAGATAATCGATCAAGCAGAAAATCAAGTATAGTTCTGGATCAAGGGCAAAAAAAGACAAAGTTTTCATATTTTTTGTGGAAGAATTGTATTATTTTAATGTGAATCAAAAGCTAATATTTAAACCTTAATAATGGTTCTATCAACTAGTGATATTCTAGGATCACATCAGAAACAGAATAAAAAATAAATGAATATTATGTTATTGTTTGATTGCTATGATATGAAACACAAGAAATAAATCAAAGAGGCTAGTCAAATAATTATATTGAATGGTAAATCACTCGTACCTACTTTAAACATCATTAATTTGATAGAAGTGTCTACGTTTTGATCTCTTTAGGTTGTCGATCTTGTTGCATCCTGTAGAGTTGTTGATCTTTTAGGGTCGTTGATCTTGAGTTTCGGCAATTGTTGAATCTGAACTCGATGTGTTTGAGATGAAATCACAAATTCAATGGTGAGTTATTTAAAAAATGTTTATTGGAAGCTAACTATTGATTATAAGGACAAACATAACGAAATCGCTTAAGAACATTGACTTCATCTAAAATAGAGTTAATTTATCAAAGCTCTAATTCTTGTGCAGAATTTTCTGTGTTAATGAATGTCCTTGCTGCGGACTCTCTTTTATTTGTAGCTGAAATCATCGACTTATTTCCTTTACTTTTTGGCTTTTTCAACCACCTCTCTTCTCAATTGGGTCAAGTTTATTTACATGATGGGTTTTGTCAAGGGATCCAATCCATATTCAACAATAAATTATGGGTTAAAACTCAAAGTCAAACACAAAACTAATTTCTCCTTTTTTTTGTTATTTCTTTTGTCCAATTCATCGCATATGTTCACATTATTTACGAAAATACCACTGATGTTTTCTTGTTTTTTTTCTGAAAATGACATTTTTACTCTCTCAACCTCATCATCTTCAAATATTTACAAGATTGCCATTGCCATCAATACCACAACAACCATGAACAACCAATTTGAAGCTCTTAATGCACCTAAAATTGATTGACACTACCTAAAATTGATTGGCACTAATTGTTATGAACAAAAAACAACATCTCTTTAACTTTGTCTCCATATTCATCCAAAAAACTCAAGCTTTTGATTCTAAAATTTTTATGCTTGGTAGAGCCATTCAAGCATACTATTCTTCGTGGGTTACTTTCGTTTGAGGTTCTGGGTGGTTGGAGAAGGCTATGTGTGCTTAGGAAGTCATCTCACTAGTTAAAGGTATGAAATTGAAATTTTTTTCAGATTTGTTCGCGTCGAAGACTTACCCGTAAGTCGTCTGACTGAAGAAGACTTACCGGTAAGTCTTCTAAGAAAACGGACGACTTACTTATAAAACGTCCAAAATTGTTTGTTAAGAAAAAATTCTAAGTTGTCTAGGATAAACGGGTTAGTTTTGCATTTGACCGAATTGTGTCAGATCTTTGACTTTTCCTAGACGACTTACTAGTAAGTCGTCTCTGAGAAATCAAAAATTCAAATATTTTATTAAAGCTAGACGACTTACATGTAAGTCGTCTCAGGTTACTTTTGCAATTGGAAAATAAAACTTAAATATTTAACTTTTCCCAGACGACTTACTTGGAAGTCGTCTAGGTAGAGGACCTTCCTGAAAGTCGTCCAGGATAAGCGAAGTCGTCCAGATTTTTTTCCGAGATTCTGGTCAAACCTTGCTTCTCTCGGACGACTTTCAAGTAAGTCCTCTACCTAGACAACTTTAAATTAAGTCGTCTGGGAAAAGTTAAATATTTAAGTTTTATTTTCGAATTGCAAAATAACCTGAGAAGACTTACAGGTAAGTCGTCTAGCTTTAATAAAACATTGAAATTTTTGATTTCCCAGAGACGACTTACTGGTAAGTCGTCCAGGAAAATTCAAATATCTGACACAATTCGGTCAAATGCAAAACTAATCTGTTTATCCTGGACAACTTACTTGTAAGTCGTCTAGAATTTTTTTCTTAACAAACAAATCCGGACGACTTATAAGTAAGTCGTCTCATTTTAAATTCAATTGCAAAAATGACCTGTTTGGACGACTTACCCTTAAGTCGTCTATGTCTTCCGGACGACTTAACCGTCAGTCGTCTGCGTAAATGTTTAGTAAACTTTCATTTTCTCTATGTTTAGTAATGTGTTTTATTTTGAATTTTTGCAGATGTTGCGTCAGTTACATGCAGTGTATGGAGAATGGTGTTTGAAAGATTCTAATTGTGATTTTGTGGTTGATAATTTCAAAGGAGCGAGACTATTTTTGTTGAGTGAAAGTTCGACACATGCTGAACTTGTTGCAATGGTTCAAGAAGATTATAACCTGGACATGAGAACAGAATCTGTGAGATAACCTATTTGTTACAAGCTGAAATGATGCAGGCTCCAGACACTCCTCCTATTCATGTTACAAGTGATAGACAAGTTTGAAACTTGCTCGAGATAACCAAAACGCATGGAGTACGGCTTTGTGTATCAAGCCATAGCAAGGTGGAAACGGTTTCAGAGGACAGGGAAGAAGAGGATGAAGATGATGAAGCTGATGAGTTTTTTGAAGATGATGATGATTTGGTTGAAGATGAAAATCATAATGGGGAAGAGGATGATGGGGAGGAGGATGATGGGGAGAAAGATGTTGATATCTCTATTGTTGTTGAAGCGGACGAGAATGGTGAGGATTAAAGTGTTTATGGAAAGGTTAAAGATGAGGATTTGGAAGAAGATGATGATATATGTTTTGAAGAATTCAAAAAGACGTATGCTATTGAAGGAGAAGGATCGAATGGTAACAGTATCTACGTCAACCAGAGTTTTGTTAGCAAGGATGCACTGCTTTCAGAGCTGCGGTTGACAGCAGTTAAGCGTAAGTTCTTCTTCAGAATATATAAGTTAACGAAAACTCTCTTTGTGGCAACCTGTCGGGTTAGTGGTTGTGGATGGAAGATGAGAGCGAGTGTGAAACATGGAACAAACACGTTTTGGGTAACAAAGTATGTGGAAACACATACATGCTCAGTGGGAGACTGAATCGCTCAGCGGAGACACTGTACTCCGAAGTATGTTGGTAGGCTTTTCATTGATCGTGTTGGAATCATTGATGGGTTGAATCCACAGCATATCACTGATGCAATGAAGAACATGTTTGGCATGATGCTTGATTACACCACTTCATACAGAGCACTGGTATATGCACAAATATTGGTGAGAGAATCAGCAGAAGATGGGTATTCGCGTCTGCCATCATATCTCGAGCAAATCTCCTTAGCAAATCTCGGTTCTATCACATCTATAGAACTTGATGAAAAAAATAGATTTAAGTATCTATTTCTCTCTTTTGGAGCTTCTATCAGAGGTTTTAAGTATCAGAGAAGGGTCATTGTGGTGGATGAGACTCACCTACATGGGAAGTATGAAGGTACTATGTTAGTTGCAACCGCCGAAGATGGGAATTTTCAGATATTTCCATTGGTTTTTGGGATCGTAGATGCTGAAGATGACCCTTCTTGGGAATGGTTTTTCACAAAATTGGCTAGTTGTTTATCTGATGAGCAGCCTCTCGTGATAGTCTCCGACCGGCATGCAGCCATTAAAAGTGCGTGTGACAAGGTGTTTCCCTGGGCAACCCGAGGAATATGTTATTATCACCTTTAAGATAACATTGTTAAAAAGTATAAAGGGAAACATCTCTTGTACTTGGTGAAAGGTGCTGCTTATGCCCATACGGTTTCAGATTTTGACCGGTACATGGCTGAGATACGGAGTGCAAACCCGGATCTTGCAACATATTTGGAGGATGCCGATGTCACCCTATGGTCAAGGGTTTATTCTCAGGGGGACAGGTACAACATAAAAACAAGCAACATCGCAGAATCTATTAATTCCGCACTAAAGCGAGCTAGAGGATTTCCTATTCAGTTCCTATTAGAGTACATAAGGGAGAAGCTAGGAAAGTGGTTTTGTAAAAGGAGAGATGATGATTTGAGTCTCCCAAGTCACCATAGTCGTGGTGTTGAATACTTGCTTGTTGTTCGATCGGAGATAGCAGATACGAGGAGGGTTCAACCAATTGATGGATGGCGATTCTTTGTGAAAGGTGGCAAAATGGACTGTGTGGTTGATTTTGAACATGGAAAGTGTGATTGTGGTGTTTATGCAGTGGAGAAAATACCTTGCTCTCATGCTATAGCTGCTGGAATACATGCTGGTTTGCATATCTCCACACTTGTAAGTCCAGTGTACTCAAAGGATTATTTGTTTGCAGTATACTCAAAATATATATCCTTGTGTTGGACAACAAGTTGAAGAACGCACATGCTTGCCTCCGAAGGTAAAACGTGGTCCGGGAAGACAGAAGAAATCAAGATGGCAAGCCTAGTTGGAGCTATCCAGGATGAGAGGACGCAAACCCAGGAAACAACACATGGTTTATAGATGCTCAAATTGCAAGGAAACTGGTCATATGAAACCACAATGTAAGGAACCACTAGACGACTAACTTGAAGGTCGTCCAGAAGACCTTCAAGTAAGTCGTCTAGAGTTTATTCCTCCAGAAGACCTTCAAGTAAGTCGTCCAGAAGGTTAGTCCTCCAGAAGACTTTCAAGTGAGTCGTCCAGAAGGTTAGTCCTCCAGAAGACCTTCAAGTGAGTCGTCCAGAATACCTTAAAGTAAGTCATCCAGAGTTAGGTCGTCCAATATTATGTTAGGTCGGCCAATGTAATGTTAAGTCGTCTGTTAGGTCGTCCAATGTAATGTTAAGTCGTCTAATTGTCATGTATTAAGAATTTGTGTTTAGTCTATGTATTCAGTTAGGTCGTCCAGTATTATGTTAGGTCATCCAATATAATGTTAAGTCGTCTAATTACATTAAAAATATAAATCAAGTTCAAGTACAAATCCTAGTACAAATCCTAATCTATCATAAATTACAAGTTCAAGTACACACAAATCCTAATCTATCATACATCATATGTACCAAGGTTTTTTGCAATGTCATCGTTTTCTTTCATGCTGGTCAGGAAGCTCTTTAAATATATCGATCGCCATCTTATCCCTCATAGTCTTCGCGTTGGACTTAGCAAAGTCTTTTTGGTTAAATGACATCCGAAGAGCATGACATTCAATGTACCTTAGAGTGTACACGCCACAATCACCAGCTCTGGCCTGAGGGATATCGGTTGGTCTCTCATACGTGAATGGCTCCATTGTTAACTGGTCACGTTGATCAATGGTAGCGCACTCATAAAATAGATAAGGGAGCATCTGGAGAAAAGGCTCCATTATCACATCCAGTTCTGCATCGGAGGTATGTGAACGAATGCTATCCCAGACGATTATGTGTCTCTTAGGGATCGATATCCACAACGCAATCCAATGAGTGTCGTTCTGGTTCACTGGCAAATAGATATCATCAACATCCGTCCCCCAAACCTTGTCTGTCTGGCAAAATGATGGTAACTGTCCTGCATAATAAGCCCACGCCCCACCAGGGAGTCTTTTTCCTAAACCATAGGCATCGGGCTATGAATCCTTAAAATCCTGGTAGTTGAATCTCCATTGTTGAGAAAAGAGATGATCAAGGAAGCATATTCTCTCGCTCCTGAAAAGGTGTGGCGTCTTCTGGTGCCTCTTCCTCAAAAGATCGATCCAAGCATCCATATGTTGCATATAAAATAATACAAGTCAGAAGATATCAGACGACTTACTATAAGTCGTCTACGAAGACGACCTACCAGACGACTTACTATAAGTCGTCTGGTAAGTCGGCTTTGTAGAAGACTTACCAGACGACTTAGTAAGTCATCTAGTAATCAGTTTTGTCAGACGACTTACACAATCCTCCAGCCAAGCTAGTGTGTCCGAAGGACGTGATACCACCAAGTCGGACTTGTACGTGGTTCCTTGTCTAGAGGTGTTTTATAATGACTGCAAACACGAAATGTTGAAAAGCAATTAGTTTTTATAGACTAAAGCTATTATGCGAAAAGCAATCACTTATGGATCAGTTTTCAACCAATCGGCGAGCTCCTTCAACTTCTTCCTGTCAAGTGGTGCAAAGGGATTGTAGCCTCTAGAAGGCTTTTTCTTGTTTGCAGTATAAGGAGATCTCTGTGAGGCAGCAACTTTCCTGTTTTGCTCAGTATTTTGACGGACCGTTGCCAAAGCAGTTTCCCTCTTGTCCTCATATCTAGCAACCTGCTGCTGTTTCTCTGCTGGAGTGAAACTTGTTTTTTTTGGCCAATAGAAGAAGGCTCTCAGATGCGGACTCCTTGTTAACACTCTCAATAAGAAGTGTTTTATCTTTCTCCCCTTTAACACTCTCCTCAAGAAGTGTTTTATCCATCTCCCCATTACCACTTTCACCGAATGGTGTTTTATCCTTCTCCCCATTACCACTTTCACCGAGTGGTGTTTTATCCTTCTCCCCATTAACACTTTCACTAACCCCGAGAGAGGTTTCTTTAGGTAGAGAGGTAGTGGGTTGAGAGAATGTGCCTTTAGGTTGAGAGGTAGTGGATTGAGAGGATGTCATTTTCCCTTGTTTGGTGATACCAACCTTCTTCTCCACTACTTCCACCCTTTCCGACAAATGCTTGATCTCCTTAAGGCACGTCCCAAACCTTTCCCTCATGGCATCAAATATGTCCTTGAAATTTCTTTCAAGGTCCTCTTTGGTCATCCCAAGCAGTGGAGAAGTAACCTCTGGACAAGCCTCTGTGCAAACCTCTTCACTAGCCTCTGCAAACTTCCCTGCACTCTACCTCTGCAGGTGCCCCTTCAAAAGCCTCTGCTGCAGGGGCACCTTTTTTAGCCTCTACAGGTGCCCCTTTTTTAGCCTCTTTACGAGCTTTCTTTAGAGGTCTTGGACTCTCTTCTTCTACCAAAACTATGGCTTTCTTCGATGGACTCACAACCACCGGCTTTGTATTGACCCAGGTACCGGTGACTTCCCAGCAATCCATGGTCCACTTCCACGGTCTCTGATTAAACATAACTTTAATTATGTTCTCCGCGGGAAGGTCCTCAGCATCAGAGTCCCATTTTGGAAACATTTCACCATAGTCCTTCTCAACAAAGTTCACCATCGTAGTCTGCAGTAAATATAAGATATGAACTTAGATATTTGACGGATTAACTTATAATTAAGTCTTCTGGAAAGTCCTCTGGTAAGTCTTCCAGGAAGACTTACCAGACGACTTAATTTTGGGAGTAAAAGATTGAAGTAAATACCTGTCTGCAGATAGCATCTTTAAAGCATATGCGTCCTTTGCCACCCATGTAAGCCAGTATCGGTGGAGACGGTATGTTTGGTATGGGATTAACATAATTAGCACCCAGACCTGGAGAGCTTGTATAAACCCATCAATAGTGTAACAGCCCGAAATATCTTTGCCCTTCAAAGAGTCCATCAGCACCTTGAACGCGACTCTCCCCCATGGATAATTCTCAAAACGTTCTAAATCCATCACTAGCCTTGCCAGACTAACCCTTGTGGCGGTTGAATACTTTCTCCCTTCAATGTATCCAGTGAAGATGGCAAGGTACCCGAGCCGCTTGCGATCCTCCCGAGACCACCCTTCGCATCTCTCAAATGCTGCTATTATCTGCTCAGTAGATGGCCCAGCTTCGACATGAACTCCCAACATCCCCCAGAAAGAAGCCATCTCCTTTGCAACAGCACACTTCGGTCTCTCAAGGTCCTCTATGTACTCGCAGTTTAGACCAGTGAGGTTTTCAAACTCTAACAGTGAAAACCTCACAGGTTCTGGACCAACTAGACTCCACAGCTTGTACTTCTTCTTTATGTCCAGCTGGAACCCGAGCATGTAGTGCACCAACCTTGAAGCCCAAGCAAATCCGAGCTCTTTTAACTTGATGAAAACTCCCAACTTTGACTCCTTTAGCTCTTCATATTCGTCACGATGAAGAGCTTTCTTTAAAGGAGCATGCAACTTCGAACAATCCGTGTGATACGAAATAGCTTTCATTGTGGGGGGCTCTTACCCTAATGTATGTAACCTTCGGGGGAGTTTTGGAATATCCATTTTTTTGTCTGCAAAACAATGAAAGACAACCATCTCAAACACACAACTATCCAGTATAACATTTTAATTATAAGTCTGGAAGACTTTCCATACAACTTATAATTAAGTCGTCTGGAAAGTCTTCCAGCTGAAGACTTGTAATTAAGTCGTCTTGAAGACTTTCTAGACGACTTAATTATAAGTCTTCCAAGACTTCCAGTAGACATTTTTAGAGCATACCTGAAAATTCGTAGAAGCCATAGTCGCCTTCGACACAGTGGTTATAAATCTGCCAAAATAGACAGCCAAAAAGGAATGCGGTGAGAACGGTGGACTTAAGAGACAATGTTTAACTTACCTCGCTAGGGTTTATAGACACGCCTCTGACAGAAACGCCGCTAGGGTTTACAGACAAACGCCGCTAGGGTTTACATACAAACGCCGCTAGGGTTTACAGACAAACGCCGCTAGGGTTTACATACAAACGCCGCTAGGGTTTACAGATAAACGCCACTAGGGTTTACAGACAAACGGCGCTAGGGTTTACAGACAAACGGTGCTAGGTTTACAGACAAACGGCGCTAGGGTTTACAGACAAACGCTGCTAGGGTTTACAGACAAACGCCGCTAGGGTTTACAGACAAATGGCGCTAGGGTTTGAAATAGAGGAAGCGGCGGTGAGAAAGGTGGTGAGAATGACGGTGATAACGGCGGTGAGAAACGATTGTGAGAATGATGGATTACAGAGAATCGTCAGAAATCGCCTTCGAAATCGCCTCTTTGAGAGAAATGACGTTACAGTTTCTAAATTTCGCGAAACAGTAAACCAAAAAAAAAAATCTTATATATGCCCGGTAAAAAATCCGGTTATGTTTAAAAGCACATTGGTAAAATGGTAAAACTAAAGGTTCGGTCGGTTTGAACGTGCATCATACGACTTACTAGTAAGTCGTCTACCGTAAATATTCACCAGACGAATTACTAGTAAGTCGGCCCAGACCCTAAACCCTAAACCCTAAACCCTAAACTAAATTGACTAAATTAACTAACTAACCACGTTATAAAATCAAATTATACTTAAATAGTGTTAACTATACACAGAAATAAACACACCTATGTCAATTTTAAATTTTTCAAAACAAACATTTATGCTTTCCAAAATCTAACCCTAAGAACACATACAATACTAGAACATATGTTGGGAAAACCTAAATCAAAGAATATCATGACTCAATACTTTCACTCATCTATGTTGAAAACAATTAACTTTTGTTATATCTTAATTTATATCTCTTTAAACATATGTTAATTACATGATTTCAATTTTTTACTTATCAAAATATTTTTCACAAAATTTTTAAATTATTTTTAAGAAATACTATAATAGACGACTTACAAGTAAGTCGTCCAGACGACTTATAATTAAGTCGTCTACACAAAAGACTTGCGGGGGTTAGAAACGGAAACAAAAATTGATTTTTTTGTTTGTTCACAAGGGGCTGGTTGTAATTTCAATAGCCTTTTAGGTTACTTTTGCATTTGATTCAAGTTTGGGTTTACTTTTGCAATTCAAATCAAGTTTTAGGTCAGTTTTGGCAAAAATCCCATAAATTATTTCCAATTCATTGCTGGAGACAAAGTTGATCTTCATGAATTACAGAGAATGAACTTGGCACGATACTAGTTGGCTTTTTACCATCTGAATTGGTTTAGCATTGAACTGTTTTTCTTCTTTAACATCCGATTTCATGGGAAATAAAATCATGGCTTCCTTGAAATGAAAAACACCTCCTCCACTATAGGTTTAATATACCTAATGATGATGCTCTTTCAACTTCTGTGCCATTTTCCTATAAATAGGAGTTTTCCTTTCTTATTTTCCACTTCTTACAATCTCAAGTATTTGGTCACTCTCGAACTCTTCAATCTCTGCCTTTACTTTGATTAGTTTGGGATTTGCCACTGCGTTACCTATAAATTTCATTGATATTCTCTCCATTCTTGACATGTTCATCATAATATATGTATTAGATCCGCAAGTGTTCAATAAAAGGGTAATCAATATTGCATCATCAGAGTCAGATGAGTGTAGCTCATATGCTGATCTCGACAGGCATAGATCGACCCTGAGGGTCACGACCATTCTGTATTCCGCCCTACTGCAGTTGTTTCAATTTTATGAGAACATTTAGCAAGATGAGGAAAATAAAAAATTGTCGATGAAGAAGATGTCGACTTCAATATTGAAGAAGATAATGGAGGTCATGACATGGACGATTTGGGTGCACAAGGGGATGCTCCTTCTTCCCCTGGTCTTCACCCAAGAATGGTTAGCCGAGAAGGAGGATCCATTTTCAGGGATAGATCCCAGAAACCGATATTCGTCCGTCGATCATCAAAGGCCATAAGTGGAAAGAGCACCTGCCGAAAAGTTCCAGAAAAAGGTGTAAAGAAGCTCATCGAGCATTTGGATGTCGAAGCAGAGTTTACGTTTTTGATCCCCAAGCTGGATCAGCGACTATGGAATCCTCCAATAGGGTGATATGTTCAAATTATCCCTATGAGCTACTCTAAATTTTCAGAAGTGCAGTGCAATATTTAAAGATCGAATTCACAAAGAGTTAGATCATTCAATACACTTCAGTATTCAAATTAAGCTAAGCAGCATTGATTTAATACAATAAAAGACAAAAAAGAGCAAACGGTTATAAGACAGATGGGAAAAGCGTTAGACTCAATGAAGTTTGCAAGTAAATCATAATTCCAGATCAAACAGAATGTAAGGGTTTATTAAGAACTTGAAATGAAATAACAACAATCAAGTCAACCAACTTTCGTTGAAGAGATTATCTATGTCTAAATAATTGTAGATCAAACATAATGTCAAGGGGTTTATTAAGAACTTGAACTGAAATAACAACAATCAAGTCAACCAACTTTCATTGAAGAGACTATCTATGTCTAAATCATATAATTCCAAATATCTTTGCAAATTCAACCAGTTCAGACAAGGATTAAGAACAATGTTTGATAAGTTCGCAAAATTCCTAAATCAAATCTCTTTGCAGATATTTATCTTGCGCATCTATATTAATTCAGGCAATCAATAACAATTTTATGTATAAAATTATACTAATATCTAATTCCAGATTGTCAATCTAGAACAAACATTAAGAACAATAATGATGAAGAATATAATATAGCCATAAAAATTCTATCAGTCAAATCCTTTGAAGAACTCTAAACCTAACAAGTAATTTACGTATACATGATCAATGAAAGATAAATCTTATTCAGAATAAATTGCATTAATAAAACCAAAAGAGAGAGAAAGGAGTTTGAAATCTTCTCCCTACAAAGAGTTTTGATTTGTCTGTCCAAAAACTCTCTAATATAAAATAAAGTGTAGCCTAAACAATGACATTCAAATAATTAATATAGGTCTAAACACGTCAGATACTTGTTTGCAAATACTGAAAACTTTTGAGTCAAACTGCAATTCCTAAAACTTGGAAAACTAGACGGTTGTGCTTGTTCGTTATGGGTGCCGACTGACACCATGAGTGGTGTTGATCGACACCAACTCATTTACTCGTATCCGACTTAGTATTTTCAGCTCTATTTCTCTTCAAGTTCGTTGCATTTGTTTATTTGTTTGCTCGACCAGAACTTCTCCTATATTTCACTTGATCTTTAAGAGTGTTTTCAGGAAGCAATGGTAGAGGAGGAGCACGGCCAAACCATAATGTCCACACTGATCCAGAATAGCAACTATACAAAAGCTCAATGATAAGATTGCCCGGTTGGAGAAAAAACAAAATGCACAAAGCTAATACCAAATCAAGAAGAAAGAAGATTTGGAGATGCACCAAAGGCTGTCTATGTCGAGCCCAAGCCACCAAATCCTTCAAGGATTAACTCACATACAACTTCTAAAATCCACAATCATCATGTTGTTAATCCTTAGTTTGATTATAAATTTGTTGCTTATAAAGTTAAAACTCTGCACCTTTTTAGGAGGAAGAAGCTATAAGGTGGGAGAGGAACCTTGATGAATGATTTCACTACAATAAGATCCTTAAGAAAGAGAGACTAGCTTATCTCATTGATCAACTTAGAGATGAGGCCTTTGAATGGTGGGTTCAAGAAGAAGATGTTATATGGTCTTACAAGGAGCCAACTATAAAAATGCGGAGACCTCTTAAAGAGGTCACGAGGGTTGAATTGGCCCCATAGTTTACAAGTTCTCAGATCCAGGAACTATACCCGAAGGGGTATCAAACTCATGGTTCCAAAGGACTAAGGAAAGTTGTGCCACAAGAAGGTTAAAGAGGCTTGCCTCAACAAGACAACTTTCAGCCAAACCAGGGGCACATCATCATCCATTTCTTATACCATAAGAATGACGTCCTACAGTCTCTATAGAAGAAGAAAAGACTCAGCCAAGGCACCTCAAGCAGGACCAAAGAAAAATCAGAGCATGCTATTGTCCAAGTATAAGTCCTACACATGATAAATATGTTCATGAATCATCTACTACTTGTATGATGCACTTGTCTTTTTCCAAGGTTGATAGTTCAGGTCTTAAGGAGTCTGAACCAGAGGATATTATACACCGGGAACAAACCTTCCAATGAACCAGAAGAAAGTTCGATGCGCAAAGCAATATAAGTTGCTTAAAGAAGAAAAACCAATGACACATACATTTCTAAGGTAAGTATCTAAAACCACTTTTGGTTGAAGGTATAAACGTGTATATTCATGGAGCAGGAAGCCAAAAGGAGATATCTATGCTTGCTGAAGTTCCAAGGACCGAACCAGAACATGAGCTCAATCAAAATCCACACCCCAAGTGAAAACCGAAAACTGAACAATGGAATTTTCAAGTGCTAAAACCTTAGGTAAATTTCACTCTAGAGCAGAATGTTCGTATCATCTCCATGATATGATTGATACACTTGTCTTGTCCAAGAGGAAATGAAATAGGTACATGGACCACACGAGATCACACTGCCCAAAAGAAAGCCATTATCCAAGTAGCTGAAGAACACCTTGTGAGTTTAAGTTCTATGCACCCAAAGTTTTAAACTCAGATATGATGTACTTGTTCTTGTCGTTAAGTTTTGATATAGGTATTAAAAAATAAGGAGACTATAGAGGAAGATATCAGACCTTTCTAGAAATGCACACTACCCACTTAACTTGTGCAAAACAGAATGAAAAATAAGCTATAAACAAAGAGCTAATCATACTTCAACTTATTGGTACAACCAAAGTAAGTATCATCCTTACACATTCGGTTTATAAACCTCCAACCCCAAATTTACTGCATTTTCTTTGCAAAGAAATTTTGATCTAGGAATAAGACAAGAAGAAGATCATACCAACCAAGATCAAAAGTTGCTAGAAGAATCAATATACCAAACTTGTCCAACAAGGAAAATAAATCTTAACTTTCTGATGCTTTCAAGATAACTCTGACCGTAACACCTTCTGTTTATAAAACACAACTATCAGATATAATTCACTTTCTTCTTGTACAGAATATTGAAATTAATTCAGGGTTCAAGGAAGAAAATTTCAGAGAAATCTCACTGGATACTCTTTTGTTGCTAGGAGAATCAACCCCAAAGATGGTTAGAAACGAGGCTACCAGAAGTGTGAAGGACCATCAACTCTAGAAGAGATGAAATAACCATTTCCAAGGTCGATGCGTGATAATTTCTTATAACCACCTAACGCACAACCAATCACCAAACCAAAATCATACCGAGGTAAGACTCTAAATCTCAAAAGAAAATGAAAGATGATTTGCTCTATCTTAGTACAGATTATCCAGTTTCGAGTTCAAAATTTTTTCATGGGGTTGGGGTGGGGGTATGATTCGACCATCATATCAGTAGATAAGCCAGAGGTCGACCAAACTGCCCATACCGACCATCTAGAAGCTACTAGGGATAAAGGTTTAATAAAAGGATAATATCTCAAGAACCAGAAGGACTTTTTCATGGATTCTACACTTATCAATGAATCACTGGTCTGGAATTTCTAGAAAAGCCTCACAAACCAGGAATTTATGGATTATAAAAGTCAGACCATATTCTCAGCATCCGATAGGTCAGATCAACCATATTTCAGTCCATACAAATCCAATCATGAAGGGGCCTTGACTAAAGACATATGTTATTTTAAGGAGGGTGTTTTAGGAGTCTAGATAAAGAAGAAACAAAGCCTAAATCCAACCCAACCAGAGGATTCAATTAATTCACTACAATTGGCTAAGCCGACATCAATTAGAGAAAATTTTAAACCAATTTAATTTGGTTCGACCCAAATTTTTTATAGAAGCCAGTAGATCAATATTAACCATCCAGAAGATAACCAAGACATCCCTAGCTGCACCAGAACTTGGGATCAGTCAGATCCTCCTTTCCATTTACTTTTCTTATCCGAAAACACCTATACTAAATTCCTTTAAGGAGTTTCCACAGATTCTTGCCCAAGACCAACGTCCATATTCCATTCTATTAAGAAAAATAAGTAATTTACAAAGGCTTGAAGATCATGGTAACGTCCAAAAGCTATCAAGATACAAGACTCCACAAGTTTCTCTTTTGGAAGAAAGCATAAATCAAGCTAACATATATTCTTTGGAGCCATCAAAGGTTTGCTTCCAAGACTTTAATTTCGAGTTATTTTGTTTCCTTTTGTCATTTTTAGACTGTTATTGGACTGTTAAAATTTGTCTTTGTCGAGCGTATATAATCTCAATACCTTTTATCTTTGTAAATCATCCTTGAACTTTTATGAATGAAATTACAGTTTTTCTAGTTTTATCAAAAGTGCTGTCTAAGTATTTAGAGTGTAGTGAGAAACAGCTCTTGAACATCCAGACATATTAAAGCCTCCTTTCACAGGGCTTTGTGGTGTCTATCAATCCATCTCATCCATCCCATCCATTGGCTAAGCATGAGATATTTACACAACCAGCAAGCAAATCACCATCTCGATCCACTTCAACCATCTTCTGATAAGGCTGAGAGTGTTACAACCTGATTCCCTCCTATCATCTGTTAATTTGTCTTGCATTATTCTCATCATTATCATCATAACATTTGTTTCAGGTTATCAAGTCAGATTCTAGACACATGATCAATCGATCACCTCTTTGGTTGATCCAATTCAAGCTTCCATAAATCATTTGGTCGACCCAGATTTTGGGTTGTATCAATTCTCGACTAAGGATACCACTGATCAGTCAGGTAAAGATATTTTTACTTAGTTAATGGAAGAGTTGGAATCCATGAAAGTGAAAAGGTCATATTGGTACTATTTAAGAGATATGAAGTAGAGTGAGCAGGCTACAAAGTTGGTCAATCAAAGTGTACGTGAAACTAGTTGATTGGTCTCTAGTTACATGCCGGAATCCTAGTCCCTCTTCCCCATTTATGAACACTTTGACAGTTAGTAATACCCTACCACTAAATGGTTTCCAAGTATTACAAAATATTCAAGAGGAAGGTGAAATTGAGGATAAGAATGATGATGACTATAGGAAAAAGAAGTTGAGAATGCAGCTGATGTTGTCGGTATTGAAGGAAACACTTGTAGGCCTAAAATGGTGAGGATATAACAAACATAACAAAACAACCATATTTATAACCTAACAGAGCTCATGTAAACGTTGTATAGGGAGGAATTCCAAAAAAGTAATAGTGAATTCCAAAGATTTGATTCATGCAGTAATGAAACATCAAAAGGTACAATTTTAAAATAAGAAAGCTTCCTACAAAAAGAATTGAATGCGTCAATCTTTTCTTAGAAAATGTGTGAGTTCAATAAGCCAAGTAAACAGATTACATTAAGGTATTGGGTTAGGGCTGTTATACTGTCCATTGGTTACTTGATTGAAACAAGAGTGCGTAAAGGAATTTTTTCGAAGATATTTGCTTGTAACATTTCCACGTTAGAGCTGTATTCATAAATATTCACACCATAGACAAGGTAGAATTTTGATGTGTTGGTCAGATGATGTGGACGTTTGCCCAATTCTAACTAGTGACCAAATGATTAAGGCTTAAGTAAAATACAAATCAATGGGGGATACGTTTCTTAGCGCTTTCGTTTGTGTCTCTAATTACACGATTGAAAGAAGAGTTTTATGGAGGGAAATAAACTTAATTTCTAGGGACGTAGCGGGAGTTACTAATCCATGGATCGTCCAAGGTGATTTCAATGTCGCCTTATCGGCAAGTGAGCACTCTCAGTTTATGAAGTTTGGAATTGATGGAATTCACTTAGGGAGTTCGAGAATGTAGTTCAAGAATATGACATTATGGATTTAACTTGGGTTGGTCCTTGTTTTACTTTGCCGAACATTCAAGATGACAATCCTATTAGTAAGGAATTGGATCGTGTTATAACTAATAACTCCTGGATCACTAAATTTCCTCACTCCATTACCACATTTGAGTCTAGGAGTTTCTGGTCATATGAGTATGTACACAACTCAAGGTTATTCCTCATGAAATATGACTTTTAAGTACTTTTACCACACCGCTACTCTCGTTTTTTGAGGTAGTTTCACAGGTTTGGAATGATTATGAGCCTTTATGCTATTCTTAGCTTGCTATCAAAAGGTTTAATGCTAAGCTTAAATTGTTTAAGGCTGAGTTGCATGGACATAACATGGATATGTTGGGTGATCTTCCTGAGCGAGTTAAGTCGACATATAATGACCTCTGCGCAAAGAAAAATGAAGCAATGCACACCCCCCCCCCCAAACCCCTATGTTTGAACCAGCCTCGAATGCCTTGGAACACTGGCACCATATATCAAGGATTGAGAAGCAATTTATTATCAGAAATCAAGGATCCAATGGTTGGGGTTAGGTGATAGGAGCTCTAATTCTTTCACAAGGTGACCCAAAATCAAAATGCTAGAAGCACCATCAGGAGATCCTTATTGAGGATGGCAGAAATCTTATAAAGCCTCAACAGAACTGATTGATTATCACTGCACAAGAGGAGATGTAAGCATGCTTGTCAAGCGGGTCCAGGCTGCTGAAATCAAATAAGTTTTATTCTCTATGCCAGTAGCGGGTCCAGATGGCTAGCCTATGAATTCTTAGAAAGAAGAATGGTCAGTCATTGGCAGGGATTTTACCTTTGCTATTCAGTCCTTTTTTCATTTTTGGGTTCATTCCCAAGAATGTAAATGCTACATTACTGTCCTTGGTTCCAAAGATAACTGATGATGAAAGGATGACTGATTTCAAGGTTGTAATCTCATGTACAAGGTTATTTCAAAGATTATAACCAATAGGCTAAGCGCTATTCTACCGCATGGAAATTGAGATGAATCAATGTACATTTGTAGAATAGATCTAGGCTCTATCTGAAAATTTTCATGTTGGCTGCAAAACTTGTTACGAATTAGCATAAGTCGTCAATTTATTCTAGGGAAGCTCTCAATTTGAATATATCAAAGGCTTTTGATACGGTCAAGTGGTCTTTCCAAGTGGTTTTTATAGAAGCTACACTTGAGCAATGAACTATCCAAAATGTTTGTAACTTGGATTATGAGTTTCTAGACACAAAGTCATTATCTGTCTCATCCAATGGAGAGTTGGAGGGTTTCTTCACAAGCTCTAAGGGATACAAAAAGAGTGTTCCATGTCTCCCTACCTCTACGATATTGTAAGCAATGTTCTCCCAATAAAGAGGCTGTCGCTGGAAACATTAGATATCATCCTAACTATATGGTAGTTAAGATCCTACTTGCGCTTCCTAGATGACATTGTAGTATTTACTAGTGGCACCCGGGCTTCACTTAGAGGAACTCGTAAGGTTATTGTAGAACTCGAAAGTATGTTAGGGATCAACATCAATGTTGCTAAATCAACAGTTTTCGCAATAGGTAGAGGCAAGCAGGCACTTGAGCATGAAGCTTATGTAGCAGGGCTCTCCGTATCTGCTCTGCCCGTTAAATACTAAGGACTTCTTCTTACAACTAAGGTGATGGCAAAGACAAACTATGAGCCTCTAATTGGAAAAATTTTGGAAACATTTTGGAAAAATTATTTTGTACGAGTAAATCTACATCATTTGCAGGGAAATCCAGTTGATTAAGTCAATTGTTTATATCTCTATCATTACAAATTTCTAGTGCTCAGTTTTTTGTCTGCCGCAAGGTTGTATTGAGGATATTGAGAGCATGAGTTCTGCGTTTTTATGGAGTGGTTCTCCAAATGTTACAACTAGAACCAAGGTAGTTTGGGAAAATGCTTGTTTTTCGAAGGAGGATGATGGGTTATGCATAAGATGGGTCCATGACGTTGGCACTGTTCTTGCGTTGAAACTTATATGACAGATCTTCTCAATGGCACGATCGATGAGGATTGCATGGGTAAAACAATATCTACTATTTCATGGATATTTTTTGGATGCCAAGAAAATGTAACAGGATCCTAAATTTGGAGGAAACTATTAAAGCTTCATCCTTTAGCCAAAAATTTGATTCGTATGAACATCCAAAATGGTTGCACAGTAAAATTTTGGACGAATCTATGTCACCCTAAGGGGAGGCTCAATGATATCACTGGTGAGATCAATATTCAAAAATTAGAAAGTAAGAGGAATGCAAGGATTTGTGATGTCATTGTCAGCAACGAGTGGAGGTTTCGTAACTGTCGTGATCGCCATATTCAAGATCTCATGCGTAAAGTTAAACAGTTTCCAGTGAACATGGTAACAAATTGGGTCGATGGTGTACTATGGAAGCGAGGTGAAAATGATTTTGGTGATAAGTTCATTTCGGCTGAAGCATGGAACCAGCTCAGACGTCATAGGGAAAATGAAGAATGGAGTTAACTAATCTGGTTTCTCCAAGGTGTTCACAATTTTCCTTTTATTACATGGATGGCCATTAGAGATAAACTATCAACATGTTATTGTATGGTTAGTTGGGGGCAGGTACAATGTTGTTTTTACTGTGGTGAGCCACACGAGACAAGGATCACGTAATTTTTTCTTCTCCCTACATTTTGTTCACCTTATGTCTTGTTGTGGTG
Source organism: Moricandia arvensis (assembly GCA_905132765.1). Taxonomy (NCBI): domain Eukaryota; kingdom Viridiplantae; phylum Streptophyta; class Magnoliopsida; order Brassicales; family Brassicaceae; genus Moricandia; species Moricandia arvensis. Next base: position 80,437 of record CAJHQP010000195.1, on the reverse strand, counting down.
GGAAACCCGTTTGGGCTGATCCTGACCCGGACTGGGATTGCGCTTCACATGGAGTTCGCTCCGAGAAATATAGCTACCCTTACCCCCTCATGTCAATCCCACGAGCCTCATATCACAACAATGGCCATGCTAGTCAATGGCTCTTATGATATGTTTTCCTACATCTTATTGATATCTGATCTATTACATTTGGAGAGAGAGCGCAATGAGAGGAAAAATAACAATACCAACAGATCGGTGCACCAGCTAGTGATGATAATTGACATTATCATGTCCACCTGTTATTTCATGAAACTGAAACTACGTGTTGTTGGTTTGAAGCGCATGAAACTTGATCTGATATTTGGTCTAGTAAGCATTTATTTTTAAAACCCTCAAGACCTGTACCTTATTTTATTTTCTGATGATCAGAAAATAAATAAAAACATATAAACATGTCATCAAAAATAAAAGATATGCATAAACAATATAGATTTTGAAGTCTACCCATGTGACATGGAATTACCTATAGAGCAAGATAGAAAACATAAGACATAAGACAAAATAAGAGATAATATTGTGTTCCAAAAAAAAGGAGACAATATTGTAAATATGCTATAGAAAATCCAAATAATCGATAGTGTTTTATATTGCATTGTACTTAACTTAAAAGTAATAACCATTTCAACTGATTTAGTAATTAATATACCGAAAGCTAAAATCTTACTTCAAACATGGGTGTTTAAAGCATAAACAGTAGATAAATCTTTTTCTTCTTTAATATTAGAGAAAAGGTTTAATTTATAGTCACATTGATATTATTAACATATTTGTTATGTTAATTATTTATTTACAATAGGTATTCTCTACCACTTATTGTTCTTTTCACCAATCAAACATATATTCATAAGTTATATGTTATCAAAAGAATCTTATTTGTACTGTCTATTCTACAATAACTATATTTCTCATGCATAATAGTTTTTCCATCATACTACAATAGTTAGTTGAACCGCATCGCATTTCTGATTTTCCTTTACCACCAAATATATTATCATTGTTTGAACTTTTAATATTTGTAATCTTATCACATTTTGTTTTAACTCTATACCTTATAGTTCATTCGATTTTTTTTTTGACAACGATTAATATAAAGAAAAATCTATCCTGCGTTCGACGCCAGCTCAGAGACCCAAACATGTGATGAAGATCCAACATAGTACATGGCTGAAAGGGAGTTTCGAGCACTTCATGCAAATTTATCCGCCATAATGTTCCTTGTTTTTGGTATGTTCTGGAGTGAGAAAAGGGAAAAGAGCATCTTACATCTTTGGATTTCATCCAATAGGGATGGGAAAGCTGGTCATTCCATCAACGTAGACACTATCTTCACCAATTGAGAACAATCTGTTGCAAACTTCACCTCCGAAAACTGTAGAATCTTCATACATTCCATGGCCCATATCAAAGCTTCACATTCTGCATGTAAAGATGATAGGCTGTGCCGAATTGACATTGATCCCATGACTTTACTAAAGGTTTCCCTTGTAAATGAGAACCAACCTTGGCCCGGAAATTTTCCATTCTCTTTCCATGAGCCATCTAAATAACACCACTGAACATCATTTTCATGGTGCTCCTGTTCCGCATGATAAATCTCTCCTGTAATTCTCAAATTAGGCGTTTTCGCCTCAGCCCATAATGTTGCCTCTACTTTTGCAATCCTCAAAATCTCAACTGGGTTTTCAGTTGTATTCCTATAAATTTTGGTATTCCGACTTTTCTATAGATACCATAAAATCCAAGGAAAGTAACTAAAATCATATTCCTTAGGAAGTCTCCAGAAAAGATAATCCATACTTGAAAAAATCGCCGTTGTGGGAAATCTTCCCGGTCTCAAATGAATCTTTGATAAAGCCCAAGTTTGCAAAGCAATTGGGCATTCAAAAAGTACATGATTAATGGATTCCTCCTCTGCACCACATACATCACAACATGGATCACACTGTATACCTCTGGCTTTTAAGTTTTTTGATACTGGTAAACTCCGCATGAGGATTTGCCACATACAATGTTTCAGCTTGGGAGAACATTTTATTTTCCATAAAAAAAGCCACTAAAGGTTTAATATTAGTTCCATACACCTAGGGAGCCAGAACCCTATCTGGAAATAGACATTCGGTATTATAACCTGATTTCACCGAATACTTCCCTTGGATTGTAAAGTGCCAACTCATGGAGTCTGAACGTGATGAACGACTCACCGGTATACTCCTAATGATTTTAACATCCTCTGGATGAATATAAGCCATTAATAAATCCACATTCCAAGTATGATCCGTCATATTAATAAGATTCTCCACAGTAAGTAATGGATTGAGAAACTGATTTTGAGATTTTGGTAATGCTGATCTCGGGCGATGAGCAGGAATCCATGGATCATTCCTTATTGAAATAGAACTACATGTACCCACTCTTTTGATTAGCCCTTTATTAACCAGATATCAAACTGAAATCATACTTGTCCAACCATAAGATGGCGAATATGATTTAATTGGATCCAAAGGATCGGTTTTCCTATAATATCGTCCCTTGAAAACCCTAGCAAAAAGAGAGTCAAGGTGCTCAATTAATCACCATAGTTGCTTTGCCAGTCTAGTCGTGTTAAAATTCTGTAAATCACGAAAACCTATGCCTCCCTCTTCCTTTTCCTTACACATTTTACCCCATGAGAACATGTGCAATCCTTTGACACTGCCACTACTACTCCACCAAAAATGAGCGATTGCACTCGACATCTTCTTTGTAACTGTCTTGGGTAGTCGATAACATGACATAACATGTGTAGGAATCGCAGATGAAACTGACTTAAGTAGGACCTCTTTGCCACCTTTGGTAAGATAACGAACCATCCATCCATTGATTTTAGTATTAACTCTTTCATTAAGGAAATCGAAAATTTGGACTTTGGACCCCCTTAAGATTTATGGGATGCCTAGATAGTTACCCATTCCCCCAATACCTGTAATCCCAAGAATATTATGAATTTCTTCCCGTTTATCTGTCTCCACCTTTTGTCCAAACTTAATAGATGATTTAGCAAAATTGATTTGTTGGTCTGACGCTCACTCATAATCTCTAAGGATCTTTAATAACCTTTAACTCCTCTTTGTTTGCTTTGCAGAAAAACAAGCTATCATCAGCAAACAATAAATGTGATATTGTTGGGCTCTCCCCGAGAAATCTTTAAACCATTAACATTTTAAGCCTTTTTTGCTTTTGGATGTTCGCAATAAGTGCCTCTGTACAGAGAATAAAAATGTATGGAGAATGCGGGTCTCCCTGTCTTAGGCCCCTTTTTAGAGTAATATGACCTTGAGGCTGCCATTAATTAGAACTTGGTATTTAACCGACGTAATGCATCGCATGATCTGTGAGACCCACTCCCCTATAAAACCCATCTTAAGAAAAATATTTTGAATGAAAGGCCATTCTAGTCTATCATACACCTTGCTCATGTCTGTCTTTAAAGCTACAAATTTGTCCTTGCAAGAGTTGTTTGTTCGTAAAGCATGGAACATCTCCTGGGCAATCAAAATATTATCAGAAATGAACCTTCCCAACACAAAAGCGGACTGTGTTTCCGATATCAATCCTGGAAGTAAAGGCTTAAGTCTCTGACAGAAAACCTTGGAATTGATTTTATACCCCACATTACATAAGCTAATGGGTCGTAATTTCGTCATTCGGCTTGGCCTAGCTGTTTTGGGAATGAGACATATATGTGTCGCATTGATCCTCTCATCCAGATAACCACTCTCCACAAATTCATTCACCATTTGGACTACATGATTCTTGATAATCGGCCATGATTGCTGGAAGAAAAGTTTTCTCATACCATCTGGGCCATGGGCTTTTTCCGGATACATCAAAAACAACGCTTGTCGCACCTCCTCTTCAGAAGCCCTACGCAGCAACCTTAGGTTTTGATCCTCTGTAACTAACTCGGGGACTTCCTCTAAAAACTCGTCAAAATCATTTGGGAGAGTTGATTGAAACAAATCAGCAAAATAGCTCACCGCCACTGTCTCTATCGCCAAAGTAACCCAATTGCCATGATCATCATGCAGACCTATGATCTTATTTTGTGCTCTTTTCTGTTTTGTGAGGGCCTGATAAAACTTTGTGTTCCTATCACCTTTAGCATGCCATAGATTTCTACTTTTGTTCTCCCAATAAAGTTCCTCATCCCTATAAGCCTCTTTTAATTTCCTCGTAACTTCCAAAAATCTTCATGGGACTTAGCATCATAATTTTGAGCTTCCTCAAGGGTTTTCTATAAATTATTTATATTATCCATTTCATATGGTAAGTTTGTTTTCCTCCATCTTGATATTTCATGTCTACACTTTCTAATTCGCTCCACAACATTGCCTCTATTAAGAGTAGTAGAAAAAGTCCACCCTCGTTTGATAGAATCCATTAAACCATTCATTCCAATCCATCGCTTATCAAATCGAAATTGCATCTAAGTTTTGACCACTTTATCTTCTATTGTGGCTATAATTGGCCTATGATCAGATCCAACCATGCCTAAATACTCTGCATACGATTAGGAGAAAAGAGAATGCCAATCCATGTTTTCCAGCGCCCGGTCCAGTCGACACCGAATAATTTGGCCACCCCTTCGCCCCCTCCACGACAATAAATTCCCCAAGCTAGGGAATTCCATAAAGCCACATATCTCAATCATATTATTAAACGGGAGAAAGGTGGAGGCATGTTGCAGCGGTCCTCCTGTCTTTTCGTGATGCCATGTTATTTCATTAAGATCCCTATAAGAAACCAAGGATCCTTCCGTAACAATCCTAATCTTATCAGCTGTTCCCAAACATACTCCCTAAGGTTCTGGACTGGATCAGCATAAACGAAGGAAATGTAAATACGCTTGCCATTGTATTCTGCCTCCACGTCTATAAGTCGATTACTCGATGAAAATAACATAGACCTTATACATCGTATTATAGAATAAAGCTCTAGTTCCCCACTTCTGCCTTGAGGATCAACCATATGTAAAACGTTATATCCAAGATGAGCCTCAAAGTCTTGAATAAAATTCTTTTGTTGTTTGGTTTCCTAAAAAAAAAGAAAATATTCTTTATATTTATACCATGTTTCTCATAAATAGCTAATAGTCTCCTTACTATTCATTCCTTGGCATTTCCAACTTAATATTTTCATCAAAAACCTTAGTATGAATCTTTGTTTGCATAAATCCCTAGAAACTGACCAATCGAATTTCTAGACTCTCCACTTCTACACCTGACTAATCCGACAGGTGTTAAGAGATGAAAGAAGAAAGCATCATCTCAATCACCATGCATCCGTTCCCCTGATGACCATAAATCCGGACTAAAAGGAAAAATCCACAACCATATAAATAACAAAATTTATCCAAATTTCTAACTGTCATGTATAGACCCATAAGATCCACGTAACATTTGTTTATATAATACATCCATACCCAAGTAACTGAGCAATTATAACCACTACTGACCCATACCTTATACAGTTATACATTATCCAAAAAAATATAAATAAGCAAACCTCCTGTACATACCATTGAAGCTCAAACAAAAACCCCAGCGTTCCATAATTTAAACCATGGAGAAGTTGATCATCAGAAAAAACAAGAACCATCGTAATACAAAAATTCCCAGCTATGTCCTTCCATAACTTTATTGTCACTGGTATTATTAGATAGAGATTGTTCCTATTTGCTTCTCCACGCCAGACACATGATAAAACACCATGCTGCCCAAACATCTGAAACCGAGGTCCACAAACCCGTACTGTCCTTGCTGAGAAACCCACAGAATGCTTTTGCTTAAGAAACTGAGTCTTGTTCACCCTCAAAAACATCTTTCTGCCCCGTCTTGTCTCTCTCCTTGTAGTAAACCGCAGAAAATGCCTGAAAGAAGTCACAAACATGAAGCACCTGCAACTATAAAAGATCAAGATCGCCACAAGATTTGTCAATTCATATATCAGATCATAGAAGTTGACGTTCAACTTGATAATTATATAGTGTAAACCTGAACAAATCATCCTCCCACTCCCATATATTTTGAGACCCCTACTTATACCTCGAAACCAATTAAAATTATCTCCTATAGCCCTCGTAGAACTACTCCTTAGAACATAATTACCCCAAGATTCTTTCCAGGACACTGATTTGGTCAATACTATAGGACATATCCCAGCGAACCTTACAGATCTTCCAGAAAAGCTAATGCCAATATTATTATTCCATACCTCTGTGGGGACAAAGACATCTTCACAGACCAACAGACTAGGACCCATAAAACAAAAACCAACGACCAAACAGAAGCAACCCCATGAGACAACTTTAGACCAAAGAAACTTGTAGGAATAGTCCATAGAGAAAAACTTAATGAAAAATAAAAATGAAGCTCATCCTTAAGCTTGAGGCCTAACATAACCTTAAACCGAAACTAAAAATTTAACTTGAACTGAAACTTAAACATAACACAGTAACCCGAAACCAAAGGTCCTTATTCTTGGACTGATTTAGGCTTGAAAACAGCCTGCTTTGGGAGCACGAAGCCCATGTCTTCTCCCTTGCTTGCTTGTTTCGACATCTGTTTTTTGCGAGGGGAAATCAAACCCTGCACCAGAAGTTTCTTGGTACTCCCTCCAATGACACTAATCCCTGCCCTCACCATTTTCTTCTTCTTAATCTGTTCCTCTTCTAAGCCTGGATCGTCTACTTTTTCTATTTCATCTGATTCCTGAGCCTCCTCCTCCATGGTTATCTCAATCTCACCCTTGTCCACACCTTCCATGCAGTCTAATGCTTCTCCATCATCAGTGACGACAGATGTTTTCCTCATAATTTCACCACCATGCGGAAAAACAAAAGAGTCATAGCAGTGCTCCTCACGCTTCTCTTCCTGATCCCTCTTCTCAATCTCAGCCTCAACCACAGCAGCTTGATTCTCCTCTCCTGCATAGCCTTCCTGGTCAACTACCATCTGTATATCATCACTTGTCAAAGACTCTCCTTGTGCTCATGAGGGTTCCTCCGTAAAGCGTAGAACCTTTCACACCTTTGAAACTGACTCCTGACCCTTATCACTATCCTTGGGAGCCATTTTTAGGGGGGGGGGGGGGGGGGGAAGACTCCACTATCGCTTAAGAAAGCATCCATCATGAGCTTATGAGAAGCATCTAAGTGTTGGTCTGGCGCACCCTCCTTCAACTCTGTGATTCCTTTTGCATGTACAACATACCTTTTAGTGAGATCCTGAGGGGGGAGATAACCAGACTGCATGTCATTCCTAGAGGAACCTTCACCATAATAGCGGTGAATATCTCTTTCTGTGACCTCTATAAATTCCAGCCTTGATGTTATAATCAGTATTACTTCTCAAACCTCGTTTTCCTCTGGAGATCTCTTTAGAATTCTCTGAATCTCTTCCTACCTCTCTGCCTAATCCCTGGTCTACGTCTTGGGGGGGGGGGGGGGGGGGGAAGACTCCACTATCGCTTAAGAAAGCATCCATCATGAGCTTATGAGAAGCATCTAAGTGTTGGTCTGGCGCACCCTCCTTCAACTCTGTGATTCCTTTTGCATGTACAACATACCTTTTAGTGAGATCCTGAGGGGGGAGATAACCAGACTGCATGTCATTCCTAGAGGAACCTTCACCATAATAGCGGTGAATATCTCTTTCTGTGACCTCTATAAATTCCAGCCTTGATGTTATAATCAGTATTACTTCTCAAACCTCGTTTTCCTCTGGAGATCTCTTTAGAATTCTCTGAATCTCTTCCTACCTCTCTGCCTAATCCCTGGTCTACGTCTTGAGTGAGTGCCCCTTTATAGCTGAAGGCTGTAGCACCATGATCTCACTGGCCCGTATAGTAGGACAGCGAGACTGATCATGCCTCATACTGTTGCAAATGCGGCAGAAACCATGTAGCTTCTCATACCTCAATGCAACCTTCGTCTCTTCGCCTCCATGGAACTCCACAACACTGGAGTAAACTAAGGGTTGAAAGCATCAAGTTCCACCCAGATTCTGCCTTCGTTGACATCCACCTCGCCTTGCACCTTTCCAAGAGCATTGCCAATACTCCTGAAAGTAGGCTCTGCCCAAAAATGGAGTAGCACTCCAAGCAGACGAACCAAAAAAATTATCTTGGAGGGATAGTTTGCCTCCATCACTGGCCCCCACCTCACAATGGAGAGCATCCATGAATCAAAGTGAAACGGCTCCATTTTTAAAACCTCAATGATATCCTCTTCGTTGTCAAAATCAAATTGGAATCTCCCTAAAACAAGGTCAGCCCCAATCACCCTCTCCTCGACCTGCCAAATCTTTGGAAACCTTGAAATAAGTAGCTTCATATCCTGCCTCTGTCAGTTCATGCACCTCCCAATAAGCGTTCTTGCATAGCCAGAGATTTAAGGAATAGTTATCAAACGCTGACATCGTAATCTTCAAACCCTTGCTTGGGACCTCAACCTTCTTACCCCCAACTTGACGTACCACTGCCCTTGCGACATAGTCAACACCAAAGCAACACAGTTAAACGACAGACAAGGGGGAAAACTGTAGAGCACGAGAGATGAATATGGTAAAGCATCTGAGGAACCAGAGTACTATATATATTGAGTTAGAAACCGTTATCAATCAAAACTTTGGAGAATCTGAGTGATATGGAAAACACTATGCGAGTATTCCTTTGAGAGAAACATTCATTACCAGAAATTTGACAATCCCTTGATGGGGTCCACAGGACTATAAGGCAATCCCTTTTCTCCTCTGTTATCGATCCACTTTCCTTCAATGGTACGTAATGGAGAAAATCTCCCCTTATACGAGAATCGACAATACCTTCCTTATGATCCCCTTTCCATCTATTGCTTTCGTAACCCTCCTTACCAGATCTCAAATCCATTCGCAATCGTGTAAAAGATTGTCTCCGAAATCTTCACCTTCCTCCAATGAAGACAGATCCCAATCGGCCAAGATTGAGTAAATCTCAAAGCGAGATCCATATCCATGACAAAACTTGTTGATCTCAATCGAGATCCTCCGATTCCCCAAAAATCACTGACAACACTCTTCTTCTAATCCTCGCCAAATCTTGTTGATCTCAATTGAGAACCTCCGATTCCCCCAAAATCGCGTCTTGAAACCCTAGAAGGAATTCACCCTTTTCGTCACCAAAAATGAGATTTTTTATTTGTAATATATCTGAAGTTATAAATATATATATTTAAAGATAAGTTTTTCAATCCTACATATAGATGTCCTGATTTCTCTTCCTAGACTTATCATGTTAGTCAATATATTTTTTTTGATAGTTGAATTACCTATTCGATTAATTTATATTTAAAATATTTACTATAAGAAGTTATAATTGTTGCATAAATTTTAAATGATACTTATATTAGTGTATTTCAATTATATTTTAAAAAAATTATTTATTTTTACATATCTTTTTGTGGCATCAACATATACAAATTCAATTAAGACTCTGCAAACCAAACTGGTAGCTATGCATCCCTATGAATGGCCAACGACGGTTGATCCCTAGTACTGAGTTCAAGACTAGGTATCCTTGTATTATGTTTCTGAGGTATATGAATGAGCTCATAGTGATTAAAACTCCCTTTTGGTTTCTTGATATCTTCCAAATATTTTGCAAAGGCGGACTATTCTTCTAGTTCTAAAACCATCTTCACCAATTAAGAACAATTTATTGCAAACGCAACATGGTACTGTCATAAATTCTTCATACATTCCACTGCTAAATGAGTGCTTCTTCTTCCCAATGAAGTGGTGAGAGACTAGCCATTGTGTTTCTTGCCCCCATCAATCCATCCTTTAAGCGTACTATACCAGCTTTGTCTTGTAAAACACCAATTCTCGGTATGCGAGGTAAACTAGTCACCTCCAAATCCTTAGATTGGGTGACCCTCTAATTGATCAAATCTTGTGCTTCAGCTCAAAACAAAGACTTGGTCTTAGCCAATTTAAGAGCATCTCTTGGATCCATATCTATATTGCTGAATACCCTTTTATTTCTTCCTTTTCAAAATACCACAATAACTATGCAAATTGATGATCAGTCTTGTGCGAAGAAACTCTCCAATACATGTAATCATGTTTGCAAAAAGTGATTAAGAAAGAAAATATTATTATGTCACTATTAACGTTATAATATATAGAATAATTGATAAAAGTTGTATGTTTTAAATTTAAATATAGAATTAAATTAATATTATTTATATTTTTGTAATTTAAATATCTCATAGTTGTTTTATTTATTTTATATATATTTTTTTAGAGTGATTAATTTTGATATGGTTCTTTTTTATCCATGTCATTTAATCCCTTTTTACTATTCAAAACATATGTATTTCAATACCAAAATAAGATATATGTGTTTTTTTTTGTAATATCTCCTTATTTGGCTGGATGGTTTTGTGTGTTAGTTTTTATAGAAAAAAATAAGTCTAGGATTTGAATGATAATTAAATTGATGTTATGCTAAAAGAAGAAGAAAATACTAACCTTTTGTCCCAATAGTATTTCTCCAAATTATATTGTCTTCATAGGATTTAGATTAATAAATTTTGGCTATATTCTTCATTATCAATAAAATATATAAGATATATATATTATAAATAAAATAAAATAACACTATTTATTTAATTACATAATTCTCCGCTTTTTATCTTGGGAAAATAACATATTACGACCCCAAAAACTTTAATCGTATTTAAATACGACTCGAACAACTATATATGCTTAAATATGGGCCGAATGAATTTAAATTCAAAATTCCAATGTATTAGATGACATATCATTAGCCAACCGCTATATATCGGGCTTAGTCAGCTCACCATCATGGCCAATAACGGTCGAAGTAGTGAAAAAACGATATCATTTTGTCTATCAACACAAAACGATGTCATTTAGTAATTGGGGTTAAAATTAGGTTTTACAGTTCATATTCCCCAGTTCACTCTCCCTTCATACTAATTAAACATCTCAAAACCATAAAATAAAATAAAATGCATTGTGTAACTCAAAGTTAGTCTTCAATCTCATTTCAGTCATTATGCCTTAGTTTTCGGCATCTGGAAACAATGGAAGATTATTTGTGATTAAATAAGAGGCTTCTCGAAGAGGTGTAGATGTAGAAACATGAGATAATGAAGATGTCAAACACTCCTAAAAACCTGGGAGATTGTTTAATGCATGTCCTTTTGGAAGAGATGGGGTCGGTTAAATAAGAGATTAAGAACATCTATGGTGGAAGTAGATAAATGGCCTTAACCATATTTCACAGGATTGGTCACATACGCTTAAATAAAGTGGCATCTTCGTGGTGGAAGAGACTGAAGGAACATCAATCACTTTGTAAAAGGGATTCAATGCTTACGAAGTGAGATTGATATATTGGCATTGGAGACTCGTGTGTGTGAGGCTCTAGTTGAGAAGTAAATAAGATATTGTAAGATGTAGCTTCTGAGCTTGAAGAGCATTGTCGTTTATTATTTGGTCATGGTTGTTTTCTTCAACTTTATATTCTGAATTTGGCTATGTTTGTTTTCGAAGTAATATCTAGTTAAAACTAATTTATGTTTTTTTATTGTAGTAATGAATGATGTACGTTCTTGTAGTTGTATTATATGTCAGGTTTTTACCCGATTATCTAACTGAAAGTGCATAGTAAAGTACGCAGTAGGAATACGGGATCGAATCCACAAAGATCGATGACCACATGTAAAGTAACAAACAAGTTACTAGATAAAGCGATAAAATAGATTGTTTGTTTGGTTTTTAGTTTCTATATTCAATAAAGCAGAGAACACGTGAACAAGAGGCAGTTAAAACGAGTTTGTAAGCAATTAAAACAAGCGATGGGCAATGAGAATTCTCAAAGACCTCTTTTCATTAATGATCATGCAACAAAAAGACATGGAAAAAAGTACAACAACGTCTCAAACACAATTCACAATAATTACCTATTTTCGTAGCGCTAAAACCTATGCTCAAAATCCTAAACACTAGCTTCTACTGTATCGCAGATTTTAAACAGGTAGGTCGAGGTTTAATCAATTCACAAGGCGAAGTAACATCAACTTCCGTCGGTTACATAAACCTTGCTCATCTCCTAATATTTCGCGAATTCAAACCACATTTTTCGGTGTGATTAAATTCCTAGAATCGGAGACTAGGTGGTGAGTCAGGTCTCAACCTTAAGAAAAACAATAGACAAATATCCAAAACATAATCCCTAGTCTAACAGTTATTAGATCAGTACATTGAGAAATCCCCCAATGAGAACCCATTAACCCAACTAAGAGACTACTCACTCATGATCAATGAATAAAATAATTCCAGAGAAAACATAATATGATTGTATTGAAAATGAGAAAAAGTTTAGAAGATATTCTCCAAATGGGTAAAAGAAGAATCTCTTGCTAAGAGTCTACAAATGATCCAAGTGTTACATATCACTCTCAAATCACCCTAGGACTCTCTCTAGCCGTCAATAACAAGAACATGTGAAAAGTACAGAATAAACGGGTTTTGAGGTTTTTTGATCTTCAAAACGCGTCTATTTACAAACATGGAAAGTTGCAGCGCTATAAATTTGGTCAACCAATCCATGTGATGTGGATCGATCGATCCTTGCAGTGGAACGGGCGCTCTTGGTTACACGAATCAGGCGCTCCATGTCGCAATTCTACTATATTTTGTCCAGTGATCCATTTTGCTCCAAAGACCTCTCCATTGCTTTATTTCCCACAAGCTAACCTTTAACCCGCAAGTTATATTGAAGAGCAACAAAAATCACGTAGAAGACCGAAATACCTTCAAAAACCGATCATCCTTTGTTCCAAATGAGTTTTAAAGTGTTAAAAACACAACACATCAAATCCCTCAGACTTGAATATTTGCTTGTCCTCAAGTAACAAAAACAATGATTATCAAAGGGAAAAAAGTTTGAAACTCGAGAGTTCACTTACCTTCAACAAACCTCACCTTGCGCTATTCGCTAACCGCATAAATCAGAGATCATCAAAGCATTTGCCAAAACTCCCCGCCAAGACCATGCAAACCTGTCCATACTTTAAACTCCAAACCTTCAAGCCTCAGATTCATGCAATTAACTCCTTACATTCATTTAAAGTGGGTGTGACCTATCCATTAGAGAAATATTCATCAGGTGAAATGGGCATGGTATTTGGGAGGCTTTTTAGTGTTTAAGTGAGGCTCAAAGTGTTTATGGGTATCAGCAGCAATAGAAGGATGCAAAACATAATGCAAAATCGCTGCAGAGAGAGAGAGAGAGAGAGAGAGAGAGAGAGAGAGACTCTAAAACTAACCCTAAAGCACACCAAATGCAAGAAACAAAGGAAATAACATCAGTAGCATCCTACCCCATACTTACTTCACACCGTCTTGGTGTGAATATAATTCCAAAGGAGGTAAAATAAACAAAAGCAAGAATGAAAATAAAGAGAAGAAAAATACAAACTGCGGTGGTACTATGTGGAATCAGGTACAGCAATATCTACGCTGTTGGAGCGCATCTCAGAAGTGTCATCATCAAAGGGTTCCGCTGCCACAGTTCCTGCAGCGGTGTCGTGTGTAGCTGAGTCCTCCTCCTCATCACTATCACCAGAAACAGCTGAGTCAACTCCACATGCCTTTTTAATACTACAAATTCCCTTCCACATCTTCAGCAAGATGGAGTTGTTGGTCTGATGGCTCCGAATGGACCAGGCGTTGATCTCAGCAGTGGAAGCGGTTGCTGGAGGTGCTGGTGGAAGCACATAAGGAGTGAAATCAGTAGGGAAAATAGCCTCATCAGCAGCAGCATCATTCTCCTCAGTGTCCTCTGCCTCATCACGCTGGTGTGAAGAAGAAAAAACTACTTTTTGTCCTTCTTGAAAGTCACAAGACGGGGGAAAAGGAGCTCATGTGAAGGAGAAAACTCGACAAAAGAAGTGTCAGTTAGGTCAGTTAGATCCGTGTGAGGGAGAATGAAGTACAAAGATGTCCTTGATCAATCCTGGAAACAGTAGACAAAAGGGGCTTAATAAAGGGTGTTACAACGCCATGGCCCAGTGAAATAGCCACTAGCTATGAGTGACTGCATGTCCCAGAAATCCATATACACTTTTTTTTTCTTGTCCATTACTCTATTCTTATTAGGAAGATGAACGCCCTGGTGCCTGAGAATGCACCTGATAATAGCTCATAGACCAAAATTCTTTCCAGAATCAAGTGCCTTGTAATAAGTAAGCTTCTCAGAAGGTACAACTCCTATATTAAAGTCACATGCAGCTGGAAACACAATTTCTACACTCTGAGACCATAGATGCTTAACCCCAATAATAGAAGAGCTAACTCGTCGTTGGTGACTGCTGCTAGATTTGTCTATCCAAATATAACACTGCTGATCACTCTTACTGCATATCGTAATACTTGGCTACGAACTTTGGTTTGTTTCGCGTTTCCCGAGATATGTTTACTTACCGAAATGAATTTCCATAACTTATCAGCATGACAGAAATCAGAGATAACTGACTGACGCCCTTTTAGGAACCCAATGATGTCACACAGCTGAAAAAGGGACACCGAGTAAAACATCTTGTTTACAATAAATGAGAAATGCCTTGGTCAGTCACTGGGTTATATGCGTCCGTGTACATCACTTGTGCTGAGTCAAGGAACTGTCTAGTCAAATCAGCATAGGCATCATCGTGCAGATCAAGAATAATATACCCTATACCAACCCTCTCAAACAAGACATCCAACTCATGACTTATCCCTAAAGCATCTATCGTTTCCATATGAGCAAACCGAGTCACAAAAATCTTAACAGCTTTCATCTCTTGATAAAAAGCCTCATCATGGTCATCCTAGTACTGCACAATCGGTCTGTTTGCAGGGTGTTGTTTATCTGCTTCGGGAACACTCTTTTTTGCTAGGCCCATCAGCCTGCGAAGATGAACTCCATGCATCCTTGATTTCTTCTGTCTCCCACTCATGATCTGCAAAAACAACTCTCAAAAACCAAGTAAGAAACAAGAAGAATGATTCTTTAAACACACATACTTAAGCAAGCCATAAGATATAAAAATATCAAGCACATTTCACTTCGGACATCATATGTATGTAGAAGAATCATCAAGTTTTAGGAACAACTTCAACACTGATTTTTGTTTTTGCTTAGAGCACAAAATTCAACTTCTTTTAAATCGTCCTAAATTCATGTTTGTTCAAAAAAAAGATTCCACAAAGTGATATACATCATAAGGATCAAGGCATTTCACTAAAACAAATTAGAATTTCAAGTTTATGTTGAATTTCATCCTCAAAATCAACTCATCAAAATCACCAATTAACCCACAAAATCACTAGAAATAGGCAACCCACAATGATTTATCACCCTAGGTGCCAAGAATTCAAGAGTTGGTGAAACCCCCTTTTCAAAACCCTAGATCCATTAATTAAGTCGGGATTAAGAGCTCACACCTGCGCCCCGGTCGAAACTGGCTAGTATGAATAGATAGAGCTCGAAAATTCAACGAAAATAGGCTAAAGAATTGTACAAATCCATTCATTATTGAGGGTTTTTGAAAACTTGGAGATTGAGGGAGTTTTGGTGAAAAATAAGTGAAATAGGTGGCTTTTGATCCAGAAAATCGCATGGGGATTAAAAAGAGTGTTTTTGTTCGATTTAAGTAATTATGAACCGGTTTACCTTTGCTGAAGCTCGACAGCAATCAATCAGAGTAAGGGATCGCCCGATCAATGTCAAATTTTGTGGAATTTGCTATGTTCTCCAGAGATCGAATGATCTTTCACATCTAAATCAAACGATTGTTGCCAAGTCGTATTACATACCTAAAAATTCAAATAACCACAACCAAAAATCAAAACACGAAAATCCTAAGTATAAAATAAAGAAAAAAACTTAGGTTGGTTGCCTCCTGCTCATCGCTTGTTTTAAGTCACGAGTCTTACTTTTGTGCGATCAGGCGACTGTAGGTTTTGTTAAATGAATATGGATTCCTTCTTCGATTGTCGCGTCTGCGTGATAGTGTTTCAGCCTCTACCTATTCACATTTGATTTTCTCCCGTTCTCTTCCATAAAAACAGCCCCATAAGGTTTAACCTCAAAAATAGTGAAAGGTCCTGACCAACAAGACTTGTGTTTTCCAGGAAACAGCTTCAGCCTAGAGTTGAACAGAAGAAATCGATCTCCAGCAGCGAAATCTCTGGGAATGATCTTTTTGTCATACCATGCCTTGGTTATCTCCTTGTAAATCTTGGTGTTCTTATAGGCATTCAAGTGATTCTCGTCCAGCTCATTCAACTGAATCATAATGATTCTTGTCCAGCTCATTCAATTGAATCATCCTCCACTCTGCTGCAGATTTTATGTCAAAATTCATTAGCTTAGAGGCCTAGAAACCACTGTACTCTAGCTCCACATGCAAATGACAAGATTTCCCATACACCAAATTGAAAGGAGTAGTGCCTAAGGTAGTCTTGTAAGCAGTCCTATATGCCCATTAGGCATCATCTAGCTTCGCAGCCCAGTCTTTCCTTGTTCTACTCACAATCTTCTCTAGAATTCCTTTTATCTCTTTGTCCACTCGTCTGAGGATAATAAGCTGTAGCTACCTTATGTTTGGCTCCATGTTTCTTCAGCAGATTTTTGAATAGCTTGTTGATGAAATGAGGACCTCCATCACTGATTACCACTCTAGGGACTCCAAATCTGGGGAAATCATTGTCATGAACATTTTCAAGACAACTCTGGCATTTGTTGGGCTGGCCAGCACCTCCACCCATTTGGAAACATAATTCATATCTACCAAAATGTATTGACTTCCATAAGAAGATGGGAAAGGTCCCATGAAATCAGTACCCCATACATCAAAAACGTCACCCTCAAGAATGAAATTCTGAAGCATCTCATTCCTCTTGCTGATGTTCCCCTTTCTCTGACATGCATCACACTTAGAAACAAAGTCATGAGCATCCCTTAAAAGTGTAGGCCATCAAAAACCAGCCTGTGGAACCTTCGAAACAGTCTTGAAGGTCGCAAAATGACCAGCATACTCTGAACCATGGCAGTGAGAAAGGATTCCTTGAGCTTCACTCTCTAGAACACATCTCTTAAATAAACCATCAAAGCATCTCTTGTACATGAAAGGATCATCCCAGTAGTAGTGATTCACATCCCTCATGAACTTCTTCTTCTCATATTGGTTCAGATTTGACGGTTCAATGTCTGCACAAAAGTAGTTCGTAAAATCTGCAAACCATGGGGGATCATCCTGAATCTGTTGTATGACCGAACAGTCTGCCTGATCTAAGTACTCATCCTCCATCGAGGTAATCACATAAACATTCTCTTATGGTAGAATGTCATCCAATGGGGTTTCATCTTCAACTCCGATGCGAGAAAGATGATTGCTACACCATTTTCAACCCCCGCGCTTATCTCTAAGCTCAAGATCAAATTCTTGAAGTAGTAAAATCCATCTCAAAAGCGTAAGCTTAGCATCTTTCTTCGACATTAGATACCTGAAAGTTGTATGATCATTGTGGAAAATCACTTTCAAACCCATCAAGTATGATCTGAACTTCTCAAAGGCATAAACCACATCAAGTATCTCTTTCTTAGTAGTACCATACTTGATCTGAGTATCATCAAGTTTCCTATGGGCGTAGTAAACCACATAGAACTTCTTATTTTTTCTTTACCCCAAAACAGCTCCAACTGCATAGTCACATGATGTAATCCTAAGCTATCAAAGTCTCACAAGATCGTCAGATCAAAGTGATGATCAATCAAAAAAGAGGGGTGGTTCTTCTAATCGATCTAATCGATTATAAAAACGGCTAGATGGAAGTGATGATGATGATCTCGGACAGAGGGTGTTGAGTGATTCCATAATCAAACACGAAGTAGGATGCATGATTCCACAATCAGACTAACTCGCCAATCACATAGACTAATGAATCCACACAAGGCTTGATGATCAAATTCACACAAAGACAAAAAGACTTTGGAGAAAAAAAACTAAGAAGGTTATTAGGTTTTTGGTAAAAGATGTGTGCCTTACAATGAGGGTTCTAATGAGCTTATATAGTCTCAGTAAAATAACTTAGAAAGCTAAAAAAAGGAGAAAACATGCTGAAAATCAGAAACTAGCTGTTAGGCTTTAAATGAGAGAATCTCGTCCAAAAGGAAAATGTAATGAGTTTCTTGTATATGGACGGTTTTAAGGGATATCTGAGCTTCCTGGGAACCTTCTTTATGGTTTTTAAGGTGCTGATGTCGTGCATTGAATGAAGAGAAAAGAGCTGTTAGAACTTTATTGCAAAAGGCTCCAAATAAGGCAAGTTGAAGCAAGTGTGGATCCTCTTAATCCTATGCTTGCTGGTCCTTGGTAAGCTGAAGGTACAACATCATGGATGGTTATATATGTGTTATGTATGGTTAAGATGATATCCTGCCTTCCATAGATTAGTTTTTGTCGGACCAAACTGATTGGGTTGAAGACCTTCCACAATTAATATCGATTTTGCCAATTTGTGCAAACCGGGTCTATCTTCTGGTCTGATTGGGAACCGCCTGATTCAGTGTATCGTGGTGCTTCCTAATATTTTTTGGAGTGCTCCTAAATGATTTATAAGGTCGTATGGTTGCAATCTTGAGGTTGGTTTGATGTGAATCTCGGATCTTCCAAATAAGGCAAGTGAAGAACTTATTTGACTGGTTTTGGAAAAGTGATCATATCTTTCAATTTCCTAGTCCATTTCTCGTGATCTTGGACTTTATAAAAATCTGATAAACTCTTCTTGGCTTTTAAAATTTTTTTTGGTTCAGTACGGCTCTTGGTTGGTCTTAAATCTTCTTCTAAAGCCTGGTACTCGC
Source organism: Moricandia arvensis (assembly GCA_905132765.1). Lineage (NCBI taxonomy): Eukaryota > Viridiplantae > Streptophyta > Magnoliopsida > Brassicales > Brassicaceae > Moricandia > Moricandia arvensis. The sequence goes on along the minus strand of CAJHQP010000195.1, from coordinate 61,441 downwards.
AGATGGACAAGCTGAGAAACCTCGGGTTTTATAAAATTCATATCTTCCGGGTCCAAATATCTCTTTGTATGATTTCACCTGTGAATGGACCGTATTTGAATTTTTTTTTTTTTAAATTACCCTCGTGGATAAATTCCTTCTGGTCGGTAAGATATGGCTGATTTACTAAACACACGTTCTGGATAGTTCTCCGGTTGGTTGATTAATGGGTTTGGTCGACCTCTGGTTCAGAAATGGATATGATGACCGCATCATACCCTCCTACTTGACAAAGTTTAGACCTAGAAACTGGATAACCTGAACCAAGATAAAGTAAGTCAGGTTTCATTCTCTATTGTCATTTTAAGGTCTTACCTTGGTATTGTTTCGGTTTGGGAACGGGTTGCACATCAGGTGGTTCTCCTTTGAGAAGATAGGACAGGAGCTCCAGTTTTAAAGGTCTATCCTTGAGATGAGAAGTTGTTGTGCCATTTTCTTCTTTGGTGGCGATGGTGTTGATCACCATTTGGAGTGGTGTCTTCTTATTAAGAAACAAGCTCTTCTGTTTACAACTTGAAATAATCTCAACATTCTGGGCAAGAAGCAAGTGTATTAAATATGTACTTGGTTACCACTAATAGCATATTGCATTGATTCAGTCTTGGTATTTGTCAACTTTAAAGCATGATCAGTTGGTGAGAAAGTCTCTATGGTATGATGCTCATTCTCCTCAGGTTGGTGAGCTTCTGGACGTAGCTCCTCCTTACCTAGACCTTCATCAACATTCTGGACAAAGTCCAGGTGCATCATACCAGTGTTTTGATAAGTAGGATTAATTACATTATTCAGAAATCACCTTATTAAGTGTTGAGCTTGCTTGCACAGCAAGGTTGGCTTTTTGTCCCTTGATTTCCATGTTAGTACCTGAAATATTTTCAACCTTTTGGGCACTAGAAAAGTGAGTTAAAACAGTCATGGAATTACTATAATAGAATTAGATCCAGCTTTAATCAAATTGATAAGAACATCAAATTGTTTATCTATTCTAGTAAAGGAATCATCTATTCTAGAAAAGGAATCATCCATTCTAGAAAAGGGATCACTTACCTCCAAGTTAGTTTCCTTTGCTTCAGGTAGTACTCTCTTCACATATTGTTTTGTGGGGAAATCTTTTGCAAGATGACCCTGGCCTTGTCACCTATAAAAAATAACCTCATGTGGTTTTAAAGAGTTAGAGTATTCAGCATGGTTTCGTTTGACTTGAAGTGTAGGCACTGGTTTTGAGCTTTGCCTTTGGTTTACTGGCTACAAGATTTGTGGTTTTACTGATCTCCTTGTGTACACCTTCTGAATGTGTTGTGCTCTTTCTACAAACTTTCCAATCATGAGCCTTTTCAACTCTTTCCAAGTAAAAGGTGGATCATTGTAATAGATCTGATCAGCATCTAGCTGGTTCCACCATTTGTATGCTTCTCCTACAAGGGTGTGTAAGGCTATGGAAAACTTTTTATGTTCTGGAACTTTATACTCCCAGAAATAATTGTTCATGTCTTCTTTCCATCTGGAGTAGTTCTCTTTTCCTGAAAAAAAACACAAGTGTTTTAGTTAAAACTATTGGACTATAGTCAGAAAATTTATCTGTAAATTTTATCCAATGTTTAGAATAGCTCTTGTTGATAGTATGGCTCTTGTAGTGGTATGGTGGCTTGAAATCAAGCTCCCCACGACATGGCTCTCCGTCATATCCATCTTCAGTCCATGACTCTCTACACTGGTATTTTTCTTCATAGCAGTCTCCATAGATTTGTTCTTACCATGAGTATCATGGTTCTTCACCCCAATCAACTTCAGAACTATTGTACTCATCAGCTTCTTCTTCAGTCGCCAGCCATGTCTACCAAGTGTTAGGAAAAAGTCTCGCAAGAAGACAAAGAAATTATTCAGAGCAAAATACTTAAAAGAAAAAGTGTAGCAAACAAGTTAAAGGAAAGGAATATAAAAGAATAAGAAGCAAAATAGAAGTTATCAGATTTTAGTTAAAAGAAAAACTAAAGAAATAAAAATTTTAAATAAAATTAAGAAAATGAATAACTAATGAAATATTTTTGATATTTTTGGTTAATGGTCAAATCAAATATAAAAACAAATAGGAGAGAAAAAATGTTGCAAGCACAAGATTTGAAAAGAAATAAGTGTGGTCGACCTCTAAGGAAATTATTTTTTTTGAAAATCCGACCAACTAAGGGACCTCGAATCTGCTCTTAATACTAATAAATATTTATATTTTTTGAATAGAAATGGATCTAAACAGCTAAAAAGCTCGGCAGCAACATGAAGAACAAGATGAACACACTTTTTAAGGGTTTTTTGTACTTTGAATGCAACAAGAAGCAAATCGACCTTCTTTTTATGGGTTTTATGGTTTTATGAAAAGATAAACTAATTAGATGCAACAAGAACAGGATGATTTTTATGGGTTTTATAAGATTCTGAAAAACAAAACTAAAAGAAACAAAGAACAAACGATTTTTATAGTGTTTGATCTAGGAATGCAAAAAATATACAAAAATGAAACAAAAACAATTGTAAATAAATAGATATGGATAGATGCAACCTGATGCTAAAGGAACTTCAGCTCTGATACCAGAAATGATGTAAGCCTAAGCTATCAAAGGCTCACAAGATCTTTAGATCAAAGCGATGGTCGATCCAACAAGAGGGGTGTTTCTTTTAATCAATATAATCGATTATAAAACCGGCTGGATGGAAGTGATGATGATGATCTCGGAAAGAAAAGGGTGTTGACTGATTCCACAATAAAAAATGAAGTAGGATTCCTGATTCCAAAAGCAGACTAACTCGCCAATCACCTAGACTAGTGAATCCACACAAGGCTTGATGATCAAATTCAAACAAAGACACAAAGACATTGAAGAAAGAAACTAAGAAGTTTATTAGGTTTTTGGTAAAAGATTTATGCCTTACAATGAGGGTTATAATGAGCTTATATAGGCTCAGTACAATAAATTATAAAGCTAAACAAAAAGAGAAAACATGCTGAAAATCCGAAACTAGCCGTTAGGTTTTAAATGAGAGAATCTCGGCCATAAGGAAAATGTAATGAGTTTCTTGTATCTGGACGGTTTTATGGGATAACTGAGCTTCCTGGGAACCTTCTTTATAGTCTGGAAGGTTCTGATGTCATGCATTGACTGAAGTAAAAATAGCTGTTGGAGCTTTATTGCGAGAGACTCCAAATAAGGCAAGTTGAAGCAAGTGTGGATCCCCTTAATCCTATGCTTGCTGGCCATGGTAAACTGAAGGCAACATGTCCTGGATGGTTAGATGTGTCTTCTGGATGGTTAATATGATCTCCTGACATTCATATATAAGTTTGGTCGGAACAAACTGATTGGGTTGAAGACCTTCTACAATTAATATTGCTTTGGCTAATTAATGCAAACTGGGTCTATCTTCTGGTTTGATTGGGATCCGCCTGATCCAGTGTATTGTGGTGCTTCCTAAGATGTTTTAGAGTGCCTTTGAAAGATTTAGAAGGTTTCCTGGTTACATTTCTTGAGGTTGGTTTGATGTGAATCTCGGATCTTCCAAATAAGGCAAGATCAGAACTGGTTTGGTCGGTTTTGGAAAATTGATCATATCTTTCAATTTTCTTCACCATATCTCGTGATTTTGAGCTTTCTAGAAAGGTGATAAACTCCTATTTACTTCTAAAGTTTTTTTTGGTTCAGGCCGACTCTTGTTTGGGCTTAAATTGTCTTCTAAAGCCAGGTAGTCGCGGATGCATGGGCTGAGAAACCTTGGGTTTGTAAAATTCATATCTTCCGGGTCCGAGTAGCTCTTGGTATTATTCCACTTGTGATTGGACCATATTTTAATTTAGAATTCGGGAAAATTAGCCTCGTGGACAATTTCTTTCTGTTCAGTAATATATGGCTGATTTACTGAGCATACATCATGGATAGTTCTTGGTTGAGTAATGGGTATAGTCGACCTCTGGTTCAGAAATGGATTCGATGAACACATCATCACAGGCGTCACACATCATCTTCAAAGGCAAATCTCAGTCTGGTTGGCTGAGAAATATGAGTACTAACAAGAGTCTTCAGGCAATAAGCATCCAAATCAAACTTGACTTATGTGTAGAGCAGACGAGTGAGTGGTCTAGCTATATTGGAGAAATCTTTAATAAAGATCCTATAAAAACCTTCATGCCCCAGAAAACTGTGAATATCCTTTATTTTTCAAGAGATTTAGGGCTGGTCATAACCTTAATCTTAGCTCTGTCAACCTCAATACCCTGCTCATAAATTCTATGTCCCAAAACAATGCCATCTCTCGCCATGAAATGACACTTCTCCCAATTCAACATTAAATGATTCTCTTCATATCTCTCCAAAACCTTGCAGATATTGGAAAGGCAATCAGCAAATGAGGAATCTTAGACTGAGAAGTCATCCATAAAATCCTCCATAATGTCTTCAATGAGATATGTGAAGTTGGACATCATGCAACAATGAAAACTAGCAGATGCAATACTTAACCCAAAAGGCATCCTCCTGTAGGCAAAAGTAACATGTAACATGTGAATATAGTCTTCTTTTGATCCTCTGATGAATAGAAATATGAAAGAAACCAAAGTAGCAATCAAGAAAACAGTAGTAGGGGTGGGTAGCAAGCCTTTCCAGCATCTGATTAATGAAGGAGAGAGGGAAATGATCCTTATTGGTGCTGAATTCATCTTCTTGTAATAGATGCACATCATGTGCCCTATGATGGTCCTGGTGGGAATCAGCTATTTCTTCTCATTGGTGACAACAATGATACCACCCTGCTTAGGAGCCACGTGAACCAGATTGACCCAAGTGTAGTCGGATATGGGATAAATCACACCTGCACCCAACAACTTAAGAATCTTCTTTTTCACAACATCCATCAGTTTAGGATTCAACCTTATCTAGTGCTCAACAGAGGACTTAGACTCATCTTCCAAATGAATCATATGCATGAAAAGATCTGGAGAAATACGTGTACTATCATCCAAAAAGTATCCTAATGACTTTCTATACTTTCGCAATTTTGAAAGAAACAAGGCGGCTCAACATTATTAATGTTAGAACAAATAATCACAGTGGATTAGGGCCTAAGAATGCATACCTTAACCCAGTTGGGAGGGTTTAAGTTCCACCTTTGGAGATTTCAGCTTGCTCCAATATGGCTGCGAAGAAGATGCAGCCTTTATCAGAGCTCGATTCCTCAAGGCTGATAAAAGCAACATGTTTCTTTATCCGCGGTGCCAAATTCATAACCTCAGAAAACCTTGTCACAGCCTTATCCATGAACCCAAACTCACTCTAAACCTGAGTCAATGCAATTTGTAGAGGAACCTCAGTGTGAAACTCTTCTATTGATTCCTCCATCAACTCACTCAAATTGTCAACCCATAAAGTATGTCCATCAATGGTTGGCTTTTTCAGCACCTTCTTGACATTAATCTTACCACCATATCGCCTAGACACAAGTCTATCTATCCCTTTTTCACATCAATCATGGCTCCAGCAGTAGCTAGGAAAGGCCTACTAAGAATGAGAGGATCTTTAGGCTCTTCCTCTAGCTCCAGAACTACAAAATTAGTAAGAACATATCCCTTTCCAACTTAAATTGGGATGTTCTCCAGCACATCAACTGATCTACGTACTGATCTATCAGCAAGTACAAAAGAGATCATAATAGGCTTGTATTTTCTCATACCCAACCTCTTAAACCTCTTAGAAACAGAAAGAGGCATAAGACTCACTCTTGAATCCAAATTGCGGAGACTTCTTTCAAAATTCAGAGTACCAATATCGCAAGGTATAACAAATGGTCCAGTATCTTATCTCTTTTCAGGCATCATGTTCTGAAGAGCTGCACTACACTCTTCAGTAAGGATCAATGCTCCTCGTTCCAAACTCAGCTTATCCTGTAAGAATCTCTTTCATGTACCTCTTCAGAGAAGCCACCATCTTAACAGCTTCAACAAAAGGCAATATCACATGTAGCTCTTCTACAAGATTCTTGTGTTTTTCATACTCGCGTTCCTTGATCTCCTACCGTGATCTAAATGGTATGGAGCCTTTGGACATAAGCATGAGGTGGCACATACACGTTTTCAGGTTCAATAGATGAGTCAGCATATTTGGAAACATCTTTTGATACTAGCGAACATGGATCGCTCAATCCGATAATATCAAAATTGTCGTTATCCTCCGCTAATCTCTCGATCTGTACGTCTTCGGATCGACTGCTCTCATTTTCAAATCGTTTGATCTGCTTACCTTTGGATCGATTAATCTTTGGCAAAGATCTGTCGATCCCACTTTTACCAGATCGATTGATCACTAAATTTGCCGAGTTTTCAACTGTTTTGCCACTCCTCGATGTGATTGCATTCACAAACTCCTTGGGATTCCTCTCTAACTTTCCTGGTAGAGTTCTTGGTGGTTTTTTGCTACTAGATGAAGTTTGAACAACTTGTGTTTCCAACAGTTTCATGAGGGTGCTCAAAGCCTCGAATTGCCCATTCAATTATCCACACATGTTGTCCACCTTGTTGTTGATTTCTGAAGTGCTCTTCTTCTGACCATCAAGCACCATTCGCAGCATCTTCTTAATTTCATTGTCTTGAAAAGACTGAAATGAAGAAGCATTCGCTTGATTCTAGTAATTGTTGTACTGATGCTTCTGCTGAAAACAAGAATTTTCTGATTTGTTCCCTTGGTACTAATTTTTGTTCTGAGATCCCTGGTTGAACACACTCTGGTTCTGGTTTTGCATGTTACCTTGCTGAGGGTAAACCTGATCATGTGGAATGTCAACATTGTTGATCTGGTAAGATAACAGATTTTGCAGGTTCTGGTTGTTGAAATTTTGATTGAACCCTCTGTTTTAGTTCCTTTAACCACCAACATAGTTCACATCAGCATTCAGATCATCTGATCATCATCAGTAGACTCCTGGTTTGTCTGATCATTCTGATCGCCCACATAATTAACTGACTTCTGATCTCTCTTTATGAGCATCTCAATCTTGGCATTCAGCTCTGCAATCTTCTTGGAATCAGACCCAAAATTTCCCTTAAGTCTATCAAACTCTGATTTGCGATTTACTTGGCTGGCTGACAGGTTGTCAATCACGATGTAGTCTTCTTCCATTGTCTTGGTCATGAAGTCGTCATTACTAGCAGTGTCCATGGTGTTCTGATGGTTCTCATTAACCCCATGGTAGAAGATATTCATCAGGTTCACATCAGTGTAACCATGATGAGGGCAATCCAGTGTATACTCCTTGAAGCGCTCTTAAGCCTCATGAAAACTCTCAAAACCAAGCTGCTGAAAATCTTCAATCTTACTCCTCAAATATGTGAACCTCAACTTAGTGAAGAAATATCCTAGAAAAGCAGCCTTAGTCTCCTCCCAGGTAGTAACACATCATGGTGCTAACAACTTCAACCATCTGACAGCCTTATCAGCCAAAGAAAAATACAACAGTCTGCACTTCAGAGCCCCCTCATGAACTTCATTATGCTTGCTAGTGATGCAGATTGACTCAAAATGCTCCACATGATATATTGGATTCTTAGAAGGAAGCACATGGAACTTCTTCTGCTGCACAAAATTAATGAGACCAGTCTTGATCTCAAATTTCTCCTCTCAATAGAAGGTGGGCGAATCCCAGAACAATCCCCATAGAAAGCACCAGGGGTGTCATCATGAGAATAGACTCATCCTCAGTATCTCCTGATTTACAGCATGTTGTCTCGCAGCTACACCTGGTAGATTCTGGCCATTAGCATCATTGTTGCCACCTTGTCCACCCTCAGGAGACAGATTCTGGCCATTGTTGTTATCCTGCTGATCCTGAGGAATACCCTCAAACTGGTTGTTCCAGCAGTCCTCAACCATCTCAACCTCTCTAAGTTCTTCAAGTTCCTCAATATTTGCAGGTCCTTTCTTTTTCCTCTGTCTCTCTAGGCGACCAAGCTCTAACTCCAAAGTTATTAAATTTGATGATCCTTGGCTCTTAGTATGAAACCTGATCATGCACCTGAGAGCACAAACAAAGAGGAAGAAATAATGTTAAACTAAAATAAAATAAAATGTTATAGTCTGAAACTGATCTTTAACTCTAAGGTGACCAATTGGTCCCCGACAACAGCGCCAGAATCTTGATATCAGTTTTAACCCGATTATCTAACTGTAAGTACATAGTGAAGTACTCAATAGTAATACGAGAACGAATTTACAAGGACCAATGACCACATGTAGAGTAACAGACAAGTTACTAGCTAAAGCGATAAAAGAGATTGTTTGTTTGGTTTTTCAGTTTCTAAATTCAATAAAACAGAGAACAAGTGGAGATACTGAACAAAATTGAGTCGAAAATTCAGACCATAAAGAAAAAGGGTCTACAGCAGAAGGATGACGTCAGACAATGGAGATGCAAGGGTGGCATTTATAAATCACGTTTCTTGTCGAATTTCTTCCTCTTCCTTTTCAATGGTGCAAAACTCAACTCTTCCTATTCTTCTTCCGCTATGTTTCCAAGAACAACAAAGATTATTTTGACCCCAAGTTCCCAAAATTAATATGACCACCAACCCAGTTTTGTCCATCATGTTATCTTTTGAGAACCCAAAGAACTTTGATTAGGATCATGATGAAGTATACAGATCTTTTGACGTATTACAGACAACTGGTTTCTTCTTACAAGAAAATTAGTGACAATGTGAGTAATGCAGTTGCAGAAAATATGGCAGTTCTTTAGTTAGTCGGTGGGAGTTGCATTGATTATATAACTTACAAGTTGTCCATTTGGACGCTCACGTCTTACATATTGTATATATGCTTCTCTTCAATTTTTTCATATACAATAAACTCTTTTACATATAATTTTCAAAACAAAATCTTAATCTCTTGCCTTTCATTATTGTTTTGTGACCATTCTGCATACAACTTTATAGCAATCGGTTTTTCGTTTGTGGCCACATGGATTCTTGAAAATCAAACCCAGCGTTGTCTTTTTGGAAACGAGGTATGTACAAAAACTACAATAGTGGTAGAAGTAATAGTTGTAAATGAATTTACAAAATAACAGTGCTTATCTTCACTATGTCTAGATAATACTTAGGCTTTGAGTGTTTTCTATGGTTTGGAAGAAGTAGACAGCGGAAACCAAAAGAGTCACCATTCACTATACATTAGTTAACTTGCATGTTTGTTTTTTTGCTGAATTTAAAAATAATAAAAAAAATTGATATTATACATGTGAATGTGTCAGAGGTGCGTTCTCTCTCAGAACCGCAGATGGAGGTATAAAGCAGTGGTCTGTACAATTTCTTTTTAAAATTATTATTTTTAGTAACAAAAAAATAAAAATCTCACCTATATAAAGCAAAGGAATTATGCAAGTCATGCAAACATCTTTCTTCACTTATCAAAAGCTCTGAATAACGTTCTCTTTCAAGAAAAAAAAATCGTTCGCTTACCAAAGGCTCCGAATTACGTTTTTGGTGTAATCACCTCTCAAACAAAAAAGATATTTTTTTATCCTAAACTTAAACTATTAATTTATATTTTTCTCAAATTTAACATATTTGTTATATATTAATGCAGCTGCTTAAATAAAAATTTAGTTAACTAAAAAATTTGTGATGGTACATAAACTAATAAAGGTACTAAGTTAGTTAACTAAACTATTAAAGGTGCGTAAACTAATAAATATACATAAGTTAGTTAACTGAAATGTTATTCTGTTTATAAATATTTTTTATATACTAATGTAATTGTTTTTTCTCATCTATACTAATGTAATTGATTTACATTAGTAAAAGATATTATTTTGTTAATCATGGGCTTTAAATAATAAAGTTCAATATTGATTACGTATTTGAAATATGGTTTTAGACAAATTTCATTGCGCCTTAAAAAAAGTCTTTTCCTTTTGCAAATGTAATAATTATATGTTTATATTGTTTTATTTAATATATCTATTATATTTTTTTTAATTAAAAATATGATTACTTAAGAAACTCAAGTATATTAATATTTGTGTCATTTTTAAAATTCAGGAATGTCGGGAAGACGTCGTGCAAACACAAATTCTTTGGGAAAAATAAGCTCAAATCTTCACAATGAGACTACATAACAAGTAAGAAAACTATTTTATATTTATTGCAGCTATTTTATTTTTATTGCAGTTATTTTAATTATATATTATTAGACAAAATTGTAAATATAATGTTTTTAATTTGTAGAATACGACGAGATTTATGTGGACTTATGAACAAGAAAAAACATTGATTGAGTTATTTGATCAAGCAATTTCTATGAATGAATATAATCTTAAAGATCCTACGGTTCTTGGTAGAGAGTACATGGTTGACAAATTCAACTATGCATTTAATCTGAATATAAATTACGCATTTTCCAAAAACAAACTTGATGATTTCAAAAAAGCATATAAAAGGTGGAAGTTTCTCATGACGTCTACTGGTATAACGGTTGATCCGGAGACTTCGATTATTTATGCATCAAACGAATGGTGGGAAGCTCGTGAATCGGTAATAATAATTATATTAAGTAAAATAATATAACAAATATAACCAACACATTTATGATTTTTATATATGTTAAAATTTTATTAGGGATGCAAAATAAAAAAATCTTTTAAAAGACAACCACCACCATTTTGGGATGTGATGGTTCGATGTTTCGTATTGCATGATGTTTATTCGCAATCTCAACAGTCGTCACGCCAACGAAGACAACAAATATTAAATGAAAGAATAGAGGAAGATGACTTGCATGGTTTTTCAGACATTGATGGTGATGACATACCCCAAAATAATGTTCTTGAAACTAAAAAAAAATCAATCGTGTTAACGTTAATGCTGATACACATCCTTCAAATGAATATACTCAAGATCAAACTTTTCTTCCTTCTCGAAGAGGTGAGGAACGTACAAGACGTGGGAGTAGTTCACAAGGAATTGGAAGACGTGGGAGTACTTCACATACGTCTGGTAGAAGCTCAGGAGCTAATGTTGGAAGTAGTTCAAGACATTATTTAAGAAGACAATCATTTGAGACTACAATACAAAACACAATAAATGGATAGGTTCTTTTGGCAAGGATGATTATGATAAATTCAAAAAAGCAGAATAAATATTTCTTGTTTTGGAACTTTCTAAATTCACCAAATTTTATTGGACTTGTATTAACTCACTTAAAGAGCTGGTTTTTGGCGGAAGTATTTTATTGATATAGGTGGAAGCAATGCCGAGGATAAACTGCAACTACTAGAAGCTATGACTGGTGTATCACGAAACAATGAATATGTGCCAAAACAATTGGGCTCCGGCCAATTATTTGGGAGTCCACATTCTGGAGTTTTATCATCTGGTAGTCCATCTTCAGTGATTAATATTCAAAGAGGAAACAATTTTCAAAATTGGAATGCACCGCCGACACCACAACAATGGGGTACACCTTCAATTATCCAACATTGGGGAACACCACCGAATGTTCAGTACTAGGAGACACCACCAAATGCTCAACCATGGGGTGTACCTCTTAATGGTCCCAGTTGGAGCACACCCCCAAATATTCAGCAATGGTGTATGCCACCATATCCTCAGCAATAGAACATTCCACAAAATTTTTATCCTAGTCAACATGCATCAAATTTTCAGCAAGCTGGCTCATCAGGAACAACACCAACAAGTTTGGATTTACAATTGGAAATCAAGTTGAAAGTCCGATAAATACTCAACAAAAGTTTTCAGAAGGTAGAAGCAGAGATACTTCACCCAAGTTCCACTAAGCACCATCACCTAATATCGGTTTCAAAAATTATTTTGAATCTAGAAGGACATAAGAAAGACCGAGACGTGCAGGTTTATTCAATATTTGGGGAACTACAAATGAACCTAATGAAGAGCATCAAAGTTGTTCAGGAGAAGAAGATTAGCGATCTGATTGTCGTGTTTTAATATTGTGATAAAGTATTATTATTATTTGTGTGTTAGTGGTTGTTATGTTGTAATTTTAAAAAATATTTCTATATTATTTTCGTGTGTTAATGTGTTGTCATGTTATAATGTTTTAAAATATGTCTACACTGTTTTGGTGTGTTAATGTGTTATCATATTGTAATATTTTAAAATATTTCTATATTGTTTTGGTGTGTTAATGTATTATTTATATACGTCTAATGAAGTATTTTTGTGTTTATTAATTTGCATGCATTTCGTATTTGTCGATTGCGATCACAAAACATCTACACGCTATCTTATGAAAAGAGAATTGAGTTGTGGAATTTAGAAAATGAGCAATTTGAGGAGTTAATAATTCAACCCAGTTTAAGTTATTATGATCGATATTTTGATAGAGCACATGCCCGGACAGACGGAGGTTTAGGATGGAGAAATATGTGGTCTCAATTTCAAAAAGATGATGCTGCTTATCTTCAACTCCTACGAATGTCACTTCCATGTTTCCGAACATTATTTAACAAGGTACAATCGAATTATGGTCTACAACCAACATCAAATGTAAGCATTGAGGAAAGTGTGGCAATATATTTGCAAATATGCGGGAACAATAAAGTTCAAAGAGATGTTGGGTTGAGATTTGGACAAAATCAAGAGACTGTGAAAAGAAAATTTAAAGAAGTTCTTAAAGCGACATAATTACTTGCATGCGATTATATCAGAACTCCAACAAGACAAGAATTATACCGAATTCATGAAAGACTTCAAGTACATCTAAAATATTATCCATTTTTCAGTGGATTTGTTGGAGCTATGGATGAGACTCATGTTTGCGTAAAAGTACCACAAGAATTACAAGGAATGTATTGGAATAGACACGATAATGCATCGTTGAATATCATGACAGTCTGTGATCTCAATATGCTATTCACATATATATGGAATGGAGTACCAGGATCTTGTCATGATACAGCTGTTCTCACAATGGCACAAGAAATCTATCTTGAATTTCCTTTGCCTCCAATGGATAAGTATTATGTCGTTGACTCATGTTATCCAAACATGTAAGGATTTTTGGCTCCATATTAATCATCACGAAACAATGTTTTCAGATATCATATGTCCCAGTTCAACTATGGATATGCTCCACGAAATAAAGAAGAATTGTTTAATCGATATTATTCGTCTTTATATTCAGTTATCGAGAGAACTTTTGGAGTTTGGAATAAAAAATGGAGGATTCTTTGTGATTTTCTAAGATATAGTATTGACATACAAAAGAAAGTGATAATGACTACAATGGGATTGCAAAATTTTATCAAGATTTCAAATTTTTCAGATGCAGATTTTGTTGAAGTAATGGCTGAGACAGAAGGATTCAACACACAAGGGGAGCCTGATTTTCATACCGATTTGGATGATGTGGAAACAGTTGGGATAACAGATGGAGGACATATGACGCAAAATACGAGATAATATTGCAACTATATTACAGGAAAATCAATAAAATAAATGTATCTTCTAATTGTAATTGATTTGTATTTTATAAAAATATGTAAAATATATTTAAAATATCATGTAAAATATTATTTTCTATTTTTCCCATACTTTTTAGTTTATAATCACCATTCAAACATTTGTCAAACACTATCTATTAGTTTTTTCACCATTCACATTTTGTTTTAAATCGCTTTCTAGACTTTGGGTCGTTTGCGAACTCCCATGTTGTGGCATTTCCACCAAGGAAGTAATGGATTACTCCAACAATAAATCCTTGTACAATGCTCAGGCTCTAAGATGAGTAGCAGGAAAAACTTTTAATTTATTATGATCCCAAGCAATGTGTGATCTTCTAAGATGTTATGCTAAGCTCCCACTTTGACATCATCCGGTTCTAAAAAGAAGAAGATTTAGAATCCTTCTCATGTAGGTGATATTGATATTATCAATGCAACATCCTCTCAAGGTATGAGATTTGTTTCTGATTCCTCTTTGAATATTAAAAATATTCAAAGCAATGTATTTGCTTCATTTCCCTCATAATAGCTTGATTGGGGCTTTTTACTTGGCCGGATCTATTCCATATCTTCCATCTACTCATCCATACGATAAGGATTTTCAGTAGAATGGAGACTCGCCACTACCTCTGGATGTTAATGTCTTGCCTCCTGCTATCGAACTTCCAATAGAACAAATGATCCACTAAAATTATGTCTTTCCTACCGCAAGTTAACATTGTCTATTGCAATACTTTAGATTTGATTCTAGAGGACAGTTTCTACACTTTGATTTTATGAGTTTGATATTTAGCTAAGACAATCAATTTAATGCAAATAAAAGAATCAAAATAAACAAGTTCCTGAGAATGAGCTGGTTTCAGATTAATAAAATATCTAAGCCTAGGGTGAGGTATCATGTGTCAAACGATCATGAGCCAAATAAATATTCAAGGATCAATTCAAAATAAGTCTAGAACTCGAAATACACAAGAAGATCAATCCACTCTCATGGCATCTCACCTTTTATCAAGCAATCCTAATGCCTAAATTCTCGTTTGGATTAGAATATGATGATAAACATTATGCTAAGATTTGATATGTTCACAACACGCCCTAACATCTACTTTCCCTGGTTATGGACGAGTTACCCATTCAAGTTATTTTAGCAACCTAAAACACTTTTGATGAATAATGTAAACATAGAATCAAAAACTAAATAATTAGTTTAGTGCAAGCCTTAAGTTCAACAGTGAATGGAGACAATAAAAACAGTGAACTTATTTGTATTTAGCTCATCGATCTAGACACCCTAACACCCTAGACTAAGCAAGCCGACTACTGAGTCATAAACATATAAAACACAGAGAATAATAGAAGAACAAAACATGGTAATATATTGCAGAAATAATAAAGTAGGGTTCAAGATTCTTCTCAATAGAGAGTAGAGATCTTTTTCCCTTAACAAGATTACACGTTTTACCTCTCTAAAATCTTTGTAAAAGTGGTATAGTTCTATTAGAATAACATAAACAATATATCGCAGGTCCGTGGACGCTTCAGGAGAATAAAGGGGATCTCTAGGTCAAATCCCAAAATATTCGAAACTTTCTTAAAAATCTCAGTCGCTAGAGCGGCTGCTCCGTTATGAAAATCTCTAGTTTGTGTTCTTTTCCGCCTCTTTTACTTCAAGTGATTTACATTCAATCAAGCCAACTTCAGACTTGTAATAATTCAAAAATGACTAAAAAGACTTGTTAAAGATTCAAAATCACTCTAGAAAATATTGTTAGAATATGTCAAAAACACAATACATCAACAACCTGAAGAGCCCTCTATGCTTATGCAGAATTACGACAATTTTCTGACAAACTCTGCCTTGCTGGAGGAAATTGAGACACCTAATGAACATGTTCCATGAGCTTCTTTCATACTCAACCGGAATTAGAATTTCCAAGCCGCAAAAGAAGAGTACAAACACTTCTTGTTTGCTCGGTTTCCTAGAGATGCTCCGTCAATGGGTCATATTATTGGCATTGTTAATGCCTTATGGGATATGATAGGACCAAGAATTTTCATCCACTTAATTGAGCAAGAAACTTTCCTTCTCTGGGTCACAAATTCAAGAAATAACGAGATGTTACTGACTTGATCTTGCTGAAATATTGTGGGGATGCCGATGTTTGTGAGCCCATGGTCTCTGGATTTTAATCCATCTGTACCTCAGACCAATGCAGTTGAGCCAGTAGATCTAAAGAATATTCCTTTCATGTTGTTCATGAAAGTAAGCCTTAGTCGGATAGCAAAGGCTGTGCGGAAGCATGTGTCTTTAGCCCCATAAATTGAATGAAAGAAGAAAAGTTTCAGGTAGCAATACTATATGTGCGTATTGATCTGAATAAGACAGTTTCTGAAACTATTGTCTTAGGTTTTTCAAGTGGAAGAGAAGTGGAAATCACGGTTTCATACCCTTGTCTTCCATTGAAATGCTCTACTTGTGGTAAATTTTGTCATCAATAAGACAATTTTCTCGTAGGATCGACGGAAGCAAAAGAGACTTATCAAGCTTCTACCTCAGCAGGGAATAAGGAACGTAAGCTATCAAAATCTGGTCTTTACATGTCTCAGGAAATAATACAAATGAGTGCTCTAGGTATAAATGGACAAGAGGATGCTAGCTCTAATAATGTGCAGAATATAAAGAGTGCTTGTGAGAAACATGAGACTCATCATGAACTATTGATTCAGAATACAATGATTGCTGGACAGCTGCTGCTGGTGAATCAGTAAATCATAATAATTCTAAGTCAGTTGATGAAGCAACAGTTGCGGCTAATGTTGAATATGGAGAGCATGATGTTTCACTCTTCTTCCTTGTGAACCAGAGGAAGAGTGGTCGTAAGGTCACAAAACACCACTAATATATTATATCATGTTTTGTGTGAAATGTGAGAGAACTGAGAAGTAATCGACGCCACTCAATGACCCAACATTGGATTAACATCAGTAGGCCTCGTTTTGTAGCATTATCGAGACGTACATACATGATAATAATGTCGGAAGAGTATCATCAACCATCTCGACATGATGGCAGGTTTTTGGGAATTTTGAACATGGCTTTGGGGGAAGAACCATAGCAGTATGGGATCCTTCAATCTCTATTCTGGTATATATGGGCTCTGCTGGTAACTTGCGGAATTCACATTTTAACGGTTAACATAAACTTACAATATTATTTTTATATAAGGTTAAAATGGCAGAACAATTCATGAAATTTGGGATAGATTTTCCATTAAGAATTCCACAACTGCGGTCCTTATTCACATGTAGTTAGTCATTGGATTTTCAACCAGATTCTCCATCCTAACCAGTATTTCAGTTCCCTCTCATTGGTAATCGATTCATCAAGGATGGATGACTTCAACATAGCTCTTAAATCTGCTAACTTATTTGAAACGCAGTCGAAGGTTGTATCATTTACTTGGTTGAACAATCAAGATTCAAACCTAATATCAAAAAACCAGAACCATGCTCTAATTATTTTACATGAAAGTAGAAAACTTTTGTTGGGGTGTCCTATGAAAGAACTCTAAAACTTCAGCTGCTGGAGCTCATGTATCGTGAATATGTATTCTGGCTACGATGAACTTGGATTTTCGATTTCTTCGGATTATTATGGGTTGTTTTGATATACCATAACGCCTTCAATTAGAGAGGGTTATGGTAGATTGAGGATGTGCAACATTTCTCACCAACTTTTTTATGATAATTCAGTTACAGCATGTTTTCACGAATTGGTGCAATGCTGGATTGGAACTGGACGGACTTCCTCGTTTTGGTACGATTCTTGGACTCATTATGCGCCTCTGATATCATTTATAGAGCAATATGGTTTATCTTTGCTCGGGGTACATCTAGAAACTCGTGTTATTGATGCTTCTTTCCTCTGCAAAAACAGAGGAAACCCATGCATTGCATATTACACTGACCATCGTTTAATCACCGTTAAGTCAAACTGGTGAGGATTATTACCTCTGGTCAGAGGGCTCTTTGATGAAAAATTCTCTTTCAATGCCAATTCGATGAATATTAAGGAACTTTCTCTGACTGTAACTAGGCACCGTGCAATTTGTTTTAAAGAGGAGATACTACGTTGCTCCTTCATCACGTGGATGTCTATGCAATCAAGGCTTCTAACTAGAGACAGATTTATTTCTTGGGGTCTGAATGTCCCTTCTTGTTGTGTGTTGTGTGCAACATGGATAAATTCTGATTTCGACCTCTTCTTTGAACGTCTCTTCTCCGCCGCTACTTGAGCTCGGTTCATTGGCACTGCTATCCCTTCTCTTTCAAGGAGCCTGACTTATGCGGTTGCTTGGTTTACTCAGCCTCCGATTGCCTCTTCAGCTACTACTAAGGTAGTACTTAAGCTATTGCATCAAGTAATTACTGTTAACATCTAGACGGAGATGAATGCAAGGATATTCATGGATAAGGTATCCTCAGGACATGCTGACTTTGCTAATATTGATCACTCGATGAGGGACACATTACTTTCTTTTCTTTCTTCATCTAGTCACTTTTGCTCCCTGTTGGACATATAATTCTGTTTTGAGGCACCTTTTAGCTAGTGAGACTGCTTGTGGTTCTTCATTCACTTTATCTTTTTTTCTTTTCGTAGTAAGTTGCTCAACAAAAACTATGTTATATAAAATCTCATTGAAGTTTAACATTTCAATGCAAAAATAACAAGAGAGAGTCTGAGTGAAAAAACGTACGAAAAAGAAAACATTGTAGAGATGTAAATATAGGGTTTGGAAATTTTCAATTTAGCAAACGATGAATAAAGACATAGAAAGACTTGGAGAATATTTTGTAATTATTTTGAAAGCTTTTCAGAAGATTATCAAACATGTAAATCGATTAAAAAGATGTTGGTAGAATGTATATATCATATTGGCCATGTATTACATGACATATGTCACAATATGTGATATGAATAAGTTAAGAACGTATAGGAAAGAGATAATATATTCTACAGTGGTGGATTATTGCTTAGATTATATATTATACACCTAAAACATAGGTGTGTAATCAGGTGAGTTCACATTCTACTTTCGCCTAGATGGTGGATAAGACATTTTGATATTTTGTAGAAAAAGTTAAAAATATTTATTTTAACAAAAGTTCAAAAAAATTATTAATAATTTTTTTTGACATCTTATTAATAAATTAACATGTATATTTATATCATCTTTGTAATTGTTGAAAACATTTTGTTTAAAAATTGTTTTTAAAAAAAATACAAGGTTATACAAAATCCAAAATCTACCAAATTTGATTTTAAGGCAATTTGTCAAAATGACCCGAATTTGATTTTTTATAATGCAAATTTGTTAAGACAAATTCAATCAATGAAAAAGTAATCTAAATTGGTAGTTAATTACAACTACTCTCTTTTTTTTTTGACCTTGATTACAACTACTCTCTTATGTTTAAAAAATAATAATTACTTTTACGATTATGCCCTGAGAAGTTAGTTCGAGACAATAATGTTTTCTAGGCATACGTGTGGCCGAACTCTACTCATGTATTTAATCTTATAATTAATTTATAAAATTTTAAGTAATGTTATGATGAAAAATAAATTGAAATAATATAAAAATAAGCAAATGTAAATCATGGAAACTTAAATTTATAAAAAAAAACTTGAATAGTTTATGTAATAGATGAATAAATGTAGACTGTAAGTCATGATTGTCCATTTTTTAGGGTTAACTATTATAAGTTCAAGTAATGTTTGTAACTTTGGGTAAGATTTTAGATTCTTAAATGTTTTTTTGAAATTAATTTGACATAAAAGTCTTAAAATGAGTATACATTGAGCTTTTATAAGTTATTTTATGTTTAATGAAGTTCTTATTGCTATCTAACTCATTTATTTGATTTTGCGGTTTAGGGGTAGGAACCTTCATAAAGTAGTCTGCCAAAACGTTTTTTACTAGCAGGTTTTATAAATTTTTGAGAAAATATGGTAAATTTAGGGTTAAGAGACTTTCTTCAAATGTTTTAAGATATTATGCACTAACAAACTTCTTTAGAAGTCTTTGGGACCATATGGAAATTTCAAGGTAGTAGACTTACAGAAGAAGTCTCGTAAACCAAAAATTATTTATATAACCATAAATTATACTATTGATTTTAACATAGCTGAAATTAGATCAAACCATAGTTTACTTAAATTTTACGGTGTAGAAGACTTCTTAAAGAAATCTACTTGAGTAAGCTTCATATAAAATCTTTTACACGAAAAGTTTTAGCTTGGCTGAAACTTTTTCTTTTTATATAAAGAAAATTAACAATCTCTCTCTCAAACTGCTTCAACAAAGGTGTAATGTTTCTCTATTTAAAACTCTCTGACCTCCCTCTAATCTCTTTGAACTTACATACACTAAATTTTATATCAATTTTTCATCTCTTTGTCTCATGTATTATCCACAAATTTCTCTTGTTTTTTTTTGTTGCAAGTTTTGATTTCATGGTTTTCATCTTCCCCATATAAAAAGGTATCTATAGATTTTAAGCGTGCATGTTTCATCTTTTTGTGTGTTGGATTCGAATAAAAATATAGATTCAATTTAGTGTTATTGTATTCTTATTATTTACGTTTAAGATTTTATGTATTTGAGTTTTTCTAGATTTTGAACTTATTCTTTAAATTTTTGAATAAGAAAGTTTTTTAAATCTTAGAACGATATATCAGATTTCATTAACAGACTTCTGATGCATACTACTGAGCACACTACCAAAATTGGTAAGATTTCATTTTGTACCAATTATGTTTGTGTGTTCAATTGATTTTGGTTATTATTTTAGTATATAAAATTGTATTTTTAATAGTTTCATCTTTCTCTCTCAAAAAGTAAAAATATAGATTTTTATATATTTAAATTTTTTTTATATCCAAATAAACTACATATTTGAACTAAATGTGATTATATATATTTTGTTTTTTACTATTTTAGTTGTAAAATTTCTTATTTCAAATAATGTGTTTCAGATCTGAAGTTTTTATAACCCTTTTTTATATGCAGATTTTTAGATTTTCAAAATTTCATTATATGAATCTAATGCAACATACTTCATCAGCAGACTTGATCATCAGACTTCATTGGC
Organism: Moricandia arvensis; assembly: GCA_905132765.1. Lineage (NCBI taxonomy): Eukaryota > Viridiplantae > Streptophyta > Magnoliopsida > Brassicales > Brassicaceae > Moricandia > Moricandia arvensis. The sequence continues at coordinate 40,738 of CAJHQP010000195.1, read as the reverse complement.
ATACTTCATCAATCGATTTCATCGACAACTTCATCATCATCTTCCTTTCATAAAATATTTCAACAATGTAAATTATTTTGATGCAATATTATTTAATTTTATGTGTTTTTATTACTGTAATTTGTAACTTTGTAAGCTGCTGTTAAGGGTTGACTTCATTAACCCTCCAAAATTTTGCTTCCAATCTAATTCCTCCTAAAACTGTAGGTTCATCACTACAACCCCTAAACTTATAATCTTCATCACTAAAACTCACAAACTTGGGGGCTTGTACAAAAATGGCTCAGAAATTGAAATCAAATGCAAAAATAACTCTTTGTTGTCATAATATCACCATACAATTCTTAGGTATTCCTTATAATTACAAAATGCCACTATAATTTATTTTTGAAAATTACAAAAACCATAAACACCCTAAACATTTATTCTTGTTTACAACAATGCCATTATCATGAATTTCTCCAACCACCATAAACAAACATTTAGGAGCTCTTAAAATTCAAGCATTCAATTTCCATATTCTTTCTTCTCATTCTATACCATCAAAACTTCATTTCCTCTCCACTTTCATCTACAAACCTCCCATAACTTTCATTTTCATAAACTCAACTTTCATATTTTGGTCATTCTTCACTAATAATCATCAAAACATGTTCTTTTTGTTCATATTCGGAGTCTACGCAGTGGAAGAGTTTGAAACGATCTTACATCATAAACATATATCTATTTACATGGTTTTCGCTGTAGATTGTTTTCTAGGTATACGTGTATGTGTAGACTTCTTATTTGGTATGCTTATCAATGCACATGTTGGTATTACAATTGACCAAACTTATACTTTTACAACGCTAACTTCAATAGAAGTGATACACTAAAAAATAAATTTTGATACTGTCAAGTTAACAGTTGTAGTTATTGTATTTGAGATTCAATTCCAGAGGACCGTTTTACACTATATCTTAAGAATTCTAATTTCTTAGCTAAAACTTTCAGATTTAACAGAGAACAAGGTAAAAATAACATAGATCAAGGTACGGTTTGAGTTGTTTTAAATTTGGGGGAAAGCTAGTCTAGGGTGATTGAACGGGTGTTAGATATCATTAAACCACACAATTATTCAAGTTCGAATTAAGAACAAGCCCATAACATAGATCAATGGCTAGAACAGCCTACTGTCGTGGCGCTTGTTCCTTTCAGAGAACAACCCTGTAGACTAAGTTGTCGCTTGTTCCGAGTTCTGTTTATGAACAGTAACGATCAGTTCTATTCAGTTCATATTACACCCTAATATCTATTTTCGCTGATTAGGGATATAATACTTATTCTAAATAGTTCAGGCAATCTATAACACTGTTAATGAATAGATTAAACCCTAGATCTAACATAAAGTGATTTGATTCATGCTAGCATTAAGTTAGGTTTAGAATAAAGGCCATCAATGAAAATGCAACTTATTTATGTGTAGCTTAAATAAATCTAACACCCTAACACCCTAAACTAACAATATCGACTACTCAGCAATCATGGCAATAAACATAGCAAGCAATACTAAATAATACTCCATAAATCGAAATCAAAAACTAAAAATAGGGTTCAAGAAATCTTCTCTAATAGCGAGAACAAGGTGAAGATTCCTTTTTCCCTTACAAAGTATTGAATCCAACGAGCTTTTGATGAAAAGTATGAAAGAAAAAATTGAGCTGTCCCAGTCTAGGTCTTATAATGGTCGTGTCTCCCTTTTATAAGGATTTTGTGGCGGCTGGAAAGAGGAAAAAATATAATTAGGGCAAATCCCAAAAGATTCTGCATTTTTCTAAAATATCTCCGCGAGGATCAAGGCTCTGCTTGATCTCTAGGGTTGTTCTCCGGGACAGAATTCAAATTTTCCATTTTTCTTCATGTTTCCCTCCAAATTTCCACAGCCTCTTTTGTACCTGAAATGTCTCGAATAGAGCTTTAAGTACCCTATAGCCACATGAGAAAGATCAATGAATCACAATCAAAGTATGCTAAAAACACACTATATCAAATTCCCCCAGACTTAGACCTTTGTTTGTCCTCAAACAATTTTAAGCATTAGAACATGCTAGACATGACTCAAGTTGTGGGAACTCTCCTATTCTCAATAACCATTCTTTAACCACGAATCTCTGAACCATACAAGCTGTACATCTATGACCGCACACCCTTACCAGAACACCACGGATTGTTGTTCAAAATTGGCTTCATACTCCGTTTGTCAAACCTGCAATGTTACACCTTTCTAACAAAACTCCTTATATCAAATTAAGGGTGGCGTGAGCATATCTTATCACAGCACTAGACAGGGTAGACGAAGCTAGGTATGAACAGGCTTTTTCTGTTTGTGGGGCTGCAAGTTTTAGTGGTTACCATTTTCTGTAGAAGAATGTAGGTGATCACGCAAAAATGTAGGAGAGGGTGGATCCATCAATCTCCATAGCCTAACTCGTTTTGCTTGTTCTCCCCACCTTGATCTCTCAAATTTGTTCCCCACTGATATGTTTTCCCAATTAGAGACATTGTTTTCTTTCTCTCTCAGTCATCAATGAGAATTTAAATAGATAACATTTTTTTACAGATGGTGATGAGAGAGCGTATTTACAAACATGGTTGGTGCCTCTAATGGTTCTGATGCCCTTCTTTTGATTTTCTAGGTCTCCTTTCTCCTTACTTCAGAGAACAGTCGGATGGTCTTTCTGATTAGCTTGTTCTCATAGACTGCCTTGTTTTCAACGCCCTGATCTTTCTGCTTTGTTCTCTTCACCCTGGATCAGTGGTTCAATGCAGCAAAAACGAGTTAAGACTGCGTTGATCCTTTCCTCTTTGACCCTTTTGCACAATTCTACATATATGACAATTAGAATAACATAATGCATGAAGGTGGAATAAAGGTTATGGGTTTTAGGGTGAGAACCAGCTAAAAATGAGCCAACCGCTCAGGAACAACAAGATAGATGAAATGATAAGGAGTCCTGAGTGTGATCTCTTTTCCATCCTCTAGTGCTGATCATTTTGTGCATTTTGGTCAAAATTAGGCTCAAGTTAGATGGAGTTAAGTTACACAGGTATACCATTACAAGCAGAAGGCTTCTGGAGAACAAGTTGATGATGTCAGGGTGTTCCATGTCAAAGTGTACGTCTTTCGTCACTGCTAAGGTCACTGGATAAGATAACTAAAAGCACACAGACATTAATGAAAATAGGGTCCTAGTTTCCACAAAGTTGGAATGACTCAATAAATCACAGCAAACTCGATAGAAGCAGATAAGTAGCAAATCACACACATAAGTGCCTCCCTCAGACTTACTTCACACTGTCTCTGGTGTGAAATAAAATCAAGGAATGCCAAATAAAACAACACAAAAAGAAAAGAGTTCAAGGTGGATAAGACAATGGGATAGATGATAAAGCGGGGTACTCAGTTCGTCTCTTCGCTGTCTGACTGGCCAGCATACCTCATGTTCTTGCCCCTTCACTCTCCTGCTGGTGATGGCGCATCTTGACCTCCCCTACTTGCTCCCTCCGCCTTGATCGGCGTTTGGAAACAGTCCCATGTCACTGCGCAGAGTATCCTTTTCATGAGGCTGTTGTTCTTGCGCTGAGGCAACCATCCAACGCCAGTAAGTGCCTGAGTCCGCATCATCTGCCAAGGGACCCAGATCATACTCGTCCACTGGAGTAACATCTTCTACATTGTCCATGTTTGCATCAACTGTGGCCGCACGTGGATCAGCACAGAGGTGCTCAGGAGCGGGGAGGAACTCGATGTTCTCCCATATGTGCATGCCCGTGATGTCAAGCTGAGGTAGGAGCAGAAAAGAGCGGTCCCATCACGATCGTAGAAGTTGTATGTCTGCTCTTCTCTGAAGATGCTGCAGTGGATTAGGTAAGGGATGTCAATGAACTCAGGGGTGACGTTTACCTTGTAGGTAGTGAGATCAAGGCTGAGGTGCTTAAACATAGGCGTGAGCATGCTACCGCAGCATTCAGTCAATCCCTTTCCTCCCTTGGGCAGTACCATGGTCTTCTTGTCCACGAACATCTGAGCAAATACAAAGCCAGGGTTGGTCTTTGGTTCAGCTTGGGGGATCCGAGCCTTGGCAGCTAAGATCTCATCACGAACTCCCGTGTAGAGCAGCTGCAACTCGCCGTTTTAGACCTTGGCAGTGGTCTCCTTAGCGAACAGGAGATGGCCCAAGGTCTTCGCGATGATCCTCAATCTAGGGTTGCGGATGACACACTGGTAGGCTGAGCGCGACTTGTACTCCCCATTAGCTATGAGCTCCCAAAATTTCTGAGTTGGTGTGAACTTCTTTTGGATGTGGAGATCTTTGGGGTCGTTATCGATCTCATAAACCCCATTGAAGTCGTCCAAGGAGAGCGTGTGCTTTTTCCCTGAGACGAAGAAGCTGAAGTAGGCTGCGTCAAGGCTCGGCTGCTTAGGGTCATCATAGGTGATCTCACAGGAGGCCAAGCACTGCAGAACAAGATCAAGGTACAAGGAGTGCTCCTTGAGGCAGAGCTCGCTCAAGCATTGCATTAAGCATGGCATGAGCATCTTCGGCGAGGCTAAGGGTGTTGAGATCCATAGAGTGGAGAGTACGCGTGGGAGCAATGGTCATTTCCAGAAACGCGTTGTACATACGCGAATGCTCCTTAGTCCAAACCTCTGTCAAGTGCTCCGGGATTCTCGGATCAGTGGTGTCGATCTGAGTCTTCTCCAAACACGGCCAAGGGTAGGTCGCGTTCATCGGGTTCGGCGGGGGAGTAGGAGCATGAGAGGATGAGGCGAGAGCAGCCACAGATCCCTTGATGCATGCTTTCTTGGTTCTTGGAGGCATCTACAAGGCAAAACACCAGATGATATCCAAGTCAATTAAGAATTCAACCCACAGTCATAACAAGCATCGTAGAGCAGGGCCTCCCTTGTTCTGCATAGGTTGATCGAGTACACGTGTTCCACATGATGACCTTCATCGAGAGCAGTCTGTTCCTCGATTTTCATTATGGACAAGTGATCTGCAACACCATTCTCAATGCCTTTCTTGTCCTTTATTTCTAGATCAAACTCCTGGAGCAATAAGATCCACCTCAACAAGCGTGGCTTCGCGTCTTTCTTTGCCAACAAGTACCTAAAGGCTGTGTGATCAGTGTGTACTATCACCTTGGAGCCAACCAAATAGGATCTGAATTTCTCAAAGGCAAAGACAATCGCCAAGAGCTCCTTCTCAATGGTTGCATAGAGACATTGTGCTTCATCCATGGTCCTGCTCGCGTAATAGATTACATGCAGCTTCTTATCATTTTTCTGACCCAACACTGCTCCCACTGCGAAGTCACTGGCGTCTGTCATGATCTCAAAGGGAAGGTCCCAGTCTGGTGGTTGCACAATCGGAGCACTGATCAGGGCACCCTTGATCGTATGGAATGCGGTCAAGCAGTCGGTGTCAAAGTCGAACTTGGTCTCCTTGCAGAGCAACCTTGTGAGTGGTCTCGCGATTTTGGAGAAATCCTTTATGAATCTCCTGTAGAAACCAATGTGTCCCAAGAAACTTCTGATATCCTTGACTGAGTTAGGTGTTTGTAAGCTCATCATCACCTCGATCTTTGCCTTGTCTACCTCGATCCCCCTTTTCAGAAATCTTGTGACCAAGCACTATTCCATCTTTCACCATGAAATGGCATTTCTCCCAATTCATCACCAAGTGCTTCTCTTCACATCGCTGCAATACCCTGCACAAGTTTGACAAACAAAGAGAAAACGAGCTCCCATAGACACTGAAATCATCCATAAATACTTCCATAATATCCTCAATTAAGTCAGTAAAAATGGACATCATACAACGTTGAAACGTTGCTAGAGCATTACACAAACCAAAGGGCATGCGCCTGTAGGAGAATGTACCATAAGGGCAAGTGAACGTCCTCTTCTCTTGATCATCTGGATGGATGGGAATCTCAAAGAAACCTGAATAACCATCTAAAAAGCAGTAGTACGAATGGTTAGCCAATCTCTCAAGCATTTGATCAATGAATGGAAGTGGAAAATGATCCTTGTGAGTTGCAGCATTTAATTTCCGAAAATCAATGCACATGCAATGTCCAGTGACAGTCTTAGTAGGAATCAATTCATTTTTATCATTGGTTATCACAGTGATTCCACCTTTCTTAGGGACTACATGAACAGGGCTAACCCATTTGCTATCAGAGATCGCATAGATCACTCCAGCCTCTAGAAGTTTCATTATCTCCTTCTTTACAACATCTTTTAGATTTGGATTTAACCTCCTCTGATGTTCAATAGAAGTCATCGATTCATCTTCTAGTTGTATCCTATACATGCATAAATCCGGTGAAATTCTAGGAATATCATCTAGTGAATATCCTAATGCCTTTCGATATTTTCTAAGTTCACACAAGAGCAAGGAAATTTCCACATTGTTCAGTTTAGAATTAACGATGACAGGATATGTGGAGTTTGGACCTAGGAATGCATACATGAGTCCCGTGGGTAGGGACTTGAGTTCAACTTTCAAAGCCTTGAGCTCGCTCCATGGGTCCTTGAGTTGGTCGATCGGTACAGTCGCTCCTGCTGGTTTGGCTTGTTCTCCTTCGCTTAAGCTCAGATAGGCGACCATCCTCTCCATGCTTTTGCAGGAGTCCATCATCTTTGCATACCCAGCAGCGTCTATGTTCAAGATGTTTTGCTCAGCTTCAGCCTTGATCAATGTGATTTCAAGTGAATCATCGGCTAGGATCTACTCAGTCATTCCTTCTTGAGGTTCCAACACATCATTATCTTCATCCACAATGAAATTTTGCCCATCCAGCATTGCTCTCTTGAGCAGTTTATCCATCTCAAACTTCATCAAGATGTCTCCTAGTTGGAGATCAATCCTCCCATTCCTCACGTCGATAATTACACCAGCTGTGCAAAGGAAAGGACGTCCCAAAATGATTGGATATTTGGGTTCTTCATCAAGTTCTAGAACCAAAAAATTGGTTGGGATCATAGTATTGCCGATTTGGACATTGAGATCTTTGAGAACACCCACTGGCAGCCTGATCGATCTGTCATCAAACACCAAAGAGATCATGTTCTGCTTGAACTTGGTAAATCCCATACGCTTAGCAATAGAGTAGAGCATAAGGTTGACACTGGAGCCGAGATCACATAGAGAGCAGGCGAAAGTAGTCTCTCCAATCTTGACTGAGAGAACAAACTTGCCCGGATCACCCAGTTTCTTGATCACCTTGTTTTGCAGCAGAACACTGCATTCCTTAGAGACCAACATTACTTCGCTGTCCCCTGATACCTTTCATGAAATCAACCCCTTCATCAAAATTCGCATTGAGGGCATCATCTGGATCGCATCAAGCAGAGGGAGTTTGATCATCAACTCTTCAAGCATTTTCGAACACTTCATCTCCTCACAGTCCTTACGAGTTTCTTAGCTGGCACAGGATAGGGCACCTTAGGGGTGTAGACTCGAACAGGAGAAGTCTCGGCAGGTGTGACATCCACTTCGGGAACAACCTCTGGGGGTTGTTCTCTCCCTTGTTCTCCAACTGGAACACCCTCTGTAGGTTGTTCTGTCTATTTCTGCTTTTCTTATTCAGTTGCAGTAAATCTTCTAGGTAATGGGTCCGTGAGTTGCTTTCACTTCTCAGCTCAATTGCATTACAGTCACTGGGATTCTTATCAGTTTTTCCAAGAAGTGTCCCTTGCTGCCTCTTGACACTTTCAGATGTTTGAGCTATAAGTATATCGATCTACCTCATGTGGCTGCTCACAGTGTCATACTTAGTATTCAGCTCAGTGAACATGTTGTCCATCCTGTTGTTGATCTCTGTGGTAGCCTGGTTCAACGCCTTGACCTGAACATGTTGAGTCTGGAGCAGCTGATGCATCATGTTCCCTAAGACCTTGAGCTCGTCCCGCTGTCCACTTGATACTGCTGGAGCAATTTGCTGATTGCTCTGCTGCTTCTGCTGGTTCTGGTGTTGATCCTGGTTTTGGAAACGGTTCTGAGACTGACTGAAGACGAAGGTCTTTCCCTGAAATTTCTAGAGAAACCCTCTTTGTTGAGCAATACCTTGAGCTTGATTGTTTTGGGCTTGATCCGTTCTCTACGTTGTTGCTCTGGTAAGAGAGCATGTTGGGGTTGTTCCTGTTGTTTGAGTTCTGGTAATAGTTCTTGTTCTTAACATACCCTTGACCGTTGATGTAGAGCACTTGGTGATTATCTCCTTTCTTTCAATTTTTTGCGGCATGATTCTTAGCTATCTGCTCAGGTGTGTCTTCCTTCATATACAAGACTTGATCTTCGTTGCTCTTGAGGAGCAGATCAACCTTGGCAGTGAGTTCATCTTTCCATTGAGCATCAATGCTGTTGACTTTCTTGAAGCGATCAGTCTCAGGGTTTTTGTTGGCTGAGCTAGCAGCCATGTTGTCTATCAGCTCAAACGCTCATTCAGTAGTTTGAGTCATGAAATCTTCCTTACTCGCAGAGTTCAAAGCATTGCAGAAGTCCCAATCCACACCATCATAGAAAATCCCTAGAATGTAGTCTTGATCAAACCCGTGATGAGGGCACTCTCTGATTATGTCATTGAATCGCTCCCATGCTTCATTAAAGGGTTCGTTGGAGTGCTGCTTGAAGGAAGAGATCTTGTTCTTGAGAGCAGCCATTTTTGCCTTGGTGTAGAAGTGACTCAAGAAGGCGGCTCGAACCTGCTCCCATGTTGTGAGAGAGCCAGTAGGTAGTGATTTCAACCACCTTGATGCCATGTCAGCAAGAGAGAACGGGAACAACATACACTTGACAAAGTCAGGTGAAACCCCGTTTGAGTGAGTCATAGCACATATCTCCTCAAAGGCTTCGATGTGTTCCATTGGTATTTCTGCCGGGAGACCATGAAACATCTTCCTCTGCACCAGAGAGATCATGGAGGCCTTGATCTTGAAATTCTGTCGAGCACATGGTGGAGGAACAATGGCTGAGCGAGTGGTTGGAAAACTTCGAGGAAGATTCCTTTCTTCAATCCGAGTTGGTTTCTCTTGTTGTTGTTGTTGCTTAGCAGCCGCTTGTTGAGCTTGCAAGGCCTGTTGCATCTGCTGTTGCATTAGGGCTATTGAAGCAGTGAGATCATGTTCATTGTTATGATCGCACATGTTGGCGTGAGTATGTCTTGATTGAGTTCGGTTGTTCCTTTATAATATTGTGAGTTCTTGGTTGCTAAGGGTGATTAATGGACTTGAGGTGTTGCTTCGAGTATTTCTACTTGACATACACCTGGAACATTACCTGGAAACAAGAAAATAGAGCAAGTTAGATGTCTTAGCCAAAGTACAAAACCAAGAAAATATAGGTAAAAGTTGGTCCCCAGCAACGACGCCAAAACTTGATACACTAAAAATTGGATCTTGCTACTGTCAAGTTAACAGTTGTAGTTGTTGTATTTGAGATTCAATTTCAGAGGACCGTTTTACACTATATCTTAAGAGTTTTAATTTCTTAGCTAAAACTTTCAGATTTAACAGAGAACAAGGTAAAAATAACATAGATCAAGGTACGGTTTGAGTTGTTTTAAATTTGGGGGAAAGCTAGTCTAGGGTGATTGAACGGGTGTTAGATATCATTAAACCACACAATTATTCAAGTTCGAATTAAGAACAAGCCCATAACATAGATCAATGGCTAGAACAGCCTACTGTCGTGGCGCTTGTTCCTTTCAGAGAACAACCCTGTAGACTAAGTTGTCGCTTGTTCCGAGTTCTGTTTATGAACAGTAACGATCAGTTCTATTCAGTTCATATTACACCCTAATATCTATTTTCGCTGATTAGGGATATAATACTTATTCTAAATAGTTCAGGCAATCTATAACACTGTTAATGAATAGATTAAACCCTAGATCTAACATAAAGTGATTTGATTCATGCTAGCATTAAGTTAGGTTTAGAATAAAGGCCATCAATGAAAATGCAACTTATTTATGTGTAGCTTAAATAAATCTAACACCCTAACACTTTAAACTAACAATATCGACTACTCAGCAATCATAGAAATAAACATAGCAAGCAATATTGAATAATACTCCATAAATCGAAATCAAAAACTAAAAATAGGGTTCAAGAAATATTCTCTAATTGCAAGAACAAGGTGAAGATTCCTTTCTCCCTTACAAAGTATTGAATCCAACGATTTTTTGATGAAAAGTATGAAAGAAAAAAATTGAGCTGCCCCAGTCTAGGTCTAATAATGATCGTGCCTCCCTTTTATAAGGTTTTTGTGGCGGCTGGAAAGAGGATAAAATATAATTAGGGAAAATCCCAAAAGATTATGCAGTTTCCTAAAATATCTCTGCGGGGACAAAGGCTCTGCTTGATCTCTGGGGTTGTTCTCCGGGACAGAATTCAAATTTTCCCTTTTTCTTCATATTTCCCTCCAAAGTTCCACATCCTCTTTTGCACCTGAAATGTCTCGAATAGAGCTGTAAGTAACCTACAACTACATAAGAAAGATCAATAAATCTCAACCAAAGTATTCTAAAAACACACTATATCAAGAAGTTTAGTCATTACCTTTGAAAACCTAAAAAAATTGATAGGCTTACGAAGAAGTCTGCATATATGAGGTTACTTTTGCATTTGACCGAACTTTTAATTTTTCATAGCAGACTTCATCGGAAGTCTGCATCACGCAGATGCACTAGAAGTCTGCGTCAAGTAGACTGCGTTGGAAGTCTGCAAGAGGTCAATTTTTCATTTGATCAAAACTTTGACTTTTTTAGTAAACTTTGTAAGAAGTATACTCTACAAAGATATGTTAATTTTGTGGTTGACTAAAATGTTAAAATATTGATAAAAATAATTAAAGTATAGACTTCATATGATGTCCACTAATCTTAGGGAAAAAATCGTAGACTACATATGAAATCTACTATTTTATTATGGCCAAACACAAAACTAACACGCCAGTTCTGAGAGCAGACTTAATTTAAATTTCATACTTTGGTATACTTTCTTTACAATATACTTATAGAAAGTCAAACACTGTCAATTGTAAAACTGGCATCTTTTTTTTTTTAAAAAAGGTGTAAACTGCATATGAGCATGCTCTTAAATCAAATACTAGATAAATTCTGATCAATTGCAAAACTAGCAGACTTAAAAGTGTAGACTGCGTAGGAAGTATACTAGTATAAAATCACCTCTTTTCAAATATAGAAAATAACTTACAAATTTTGTAATTGCAAAAATAACCTAATTAGCAGACGTCTATAACAGGCTATATATGTTGATCAAAAAGGAAGTCTACTATGGTTCAAACTTAATATGAAGGCTACATAAAATTCTATTAAAAGTGAATTTTTGTATTATTCAGTAAAGTTTTTCGTGGTTTTATTGTTTCAGAATGTGTGTAATAAGTTATAATTATGGAACTATCAAATTTCTTGTTTGATTATGTTGTTAACTAATAAGTATAGACTTCTTTAAAAGTTTACTTCTGTAATTTTATCAAACATGACATATTTGTTTGTTAATTTTCTAAACCATGTTTTTTTGCAGGGAATAGTTTAGTCACTTGTTGTATCTGGAGAATGTGTGGTGAAAGATTTTTCGTGGGAGTTTCTGGATTATAATCAGAAAGAAAAGAGAATGTTCTTTATGCATGATGATTGTGCACATGCCAAACTTTTTTTAATGGTGTGTGATGGTAGTAGTTTTGCTGATGAAGATGATGATGAAGGGTTGAATGAGATAATGTTGTTGATGATGCTCAAGCAACTGAAGTAAACTCTTGACATTTATTGAAAGTCTTTGTGAATATTTTACTCTTGAGACTTTTTAAAAAGTCTTTATAGATTTTCTTATTCTCTCATATGTGCTATTTATTGTTTTTGCTTATGATGAATTCAATTTTTTTAATTGATAAGCGTATATTGATATAAACTTGATAGCTAACAAAAATTAACAATATCATACATGATACACAATTAAAAATAGTATGTTACAAAAAATATTTTATAATGATAATTTATTATTTTTTATAAAATTCTTCTAGAGTTTGATTAATTATTAATAATCTTGATGGCTCAATTGAAGTCTGCTCATAAGATATGCAAAAATATAAAACAATGCTAATAAATGATTTAAATTATAAAATAGAAATGGAAAAAAAGTCTAAAATAACATGTTAGTACAGTTCATTTGTAGTCTACATAAATTGTATGCTTATAGACTTTATTTGAAGTATACTAGCCTTAAAATTTATATATCTAAATCTTATACTTTTTGGAGGGAGAGATGAAAGCGTTGGAAAAGAGTATCTACAAAATAAGATAAAATAATAAGAAATACATAAGATAAAAAATAAAATAATAACTTCTCATGAAGTCAGCATAATTTTTCGTGGTTTTGTAAATTTGATTTGAAGTCTACTAGCCTTTATTTTAAGTAAAATTTTGAGGAATTATACTCTATCAGATAATTTTCATATTAAAAATGTATATTTAGAAAACTTGCAAAAATATCTTCAGAACTTGAAAAATAGGTTTAAATTTAAAACTAGTTTTTAAGCCAGAATATTAGCAAAGCAAAAACATAGAGTTTAAATCTATAAATTTATTTCAATCTAAGCACAAAAATACACATTTACATTTTATAGATGTAATCCTTACATTTTGGGAGGAGAATTTGAAAACCATTGAAGAGAATACCTACAAATATGACAAACTTATTGAAAAAAACATAAGATAAGAAAATAAAATCATATTTAGTAGGGTTATAATGAAGTCTATTTGAAATTTATGGTTTAGTAGACTTCATTTGAATCTACTAGAGGTATTTAAGCAGACTTAATTAGATGTCTACTCTATCGAATATTTTTTAGATCTGGGAATTTTGTACATTTGAAAACGTGAAAAATCGATTAAAACTGGAAAAACTTCAAAATTAGAATTTATAAAATAAAATAATAGCAAAATAAACAAAAAAATTGAATCTATAACTTTTTTGAATATAAACATGAAAATATACCTTTTAAATCTAAAGATATAAATCTTACAGTTAAATAGGAAAATAAAAACTATGAATGACGATACCAACAAAACAAGATAATTTTGTGAGCAATGACGATACCAACAAAACAAGATAATTTTGTGAGAAATACATTAAAAAGTTTAACAAATTAAACTAATGTTTTCTTCAAATTCAAAGAGGTTAAAGAGAAATGAAAGAATTTTAGAGAGAAGGGAGAGAGTTATAGAGGGAAACAAGAGAGTTTTAAAAATTTGTGAAGCCATATTAGATAGAGAGTGTGAAAATATCCTTTATATAGGGAGACTAAATTTTTAATTAAGTATGATGATGGAAAAATATTAATTAAGTTAAATTTTACGGTACAATAGACTTCTAGTTAGTAGATTTTAAAAGAAGTCTACTGAGTAGACTTTATTTGAAATCTATTCAATCGAATAGTTTTAAGATTTGAAAAGAGTACAATTTGCAAATGTGAAAATAGCTTTAAATCTGAAAAAATAAAAATATAATTTGTAAGATAAATATTATCAAAATAAACACATAGAGTTTGAATTTATAACTTTATTTCAATATTAAAATAAAAAACATATTTAAAATTTATATATCTTACATTTTTAGAGGAGGATATAAAAACCATGAATGATGATACCTACAAATACATGTGAGAAATACATAAAAAATTTGAGAAATTAAATTAATTTTTTTTCTTCAATTTAAAGAGGTTAGAGAAAAATGAGATTCTTAGAGAGAAAGGAGATAGTCTCAGAGAGAAGAAAAAGAATTCTAGAGAAAATTGAGAAAATATTAAAAATTTATGATGTCATTTCAGAGAAAGTGTGTAAATTTCTTTTATATAGAGAGACAACAATTGTAACCATGTTAAAATTTAAGGCATAGTAAACTTCTTTTGAAGTTTACTAAACTTAAGAGTATTGAGTAGACTTTGTTTGAATTTACCTAGTAGACTCTGATGGAAGTCTCCCGAGTAGACTTTTTAGAAGTCTACCTAGTAGACTTTTTTGGAAGTGTATTAATACTGAATTTGTGTTCATAAGTTTAATATATGATTTAACAAAATTTTTAATTTATTGTTGTGATAGCTTAATATATGATTTAAACAATTTTTAGTTTACGTACAACTAATTTAATTTAAAATTATTTTAATTATAATATTAAATATTAGTAGACTAAAAAGAAGTCTATTATACTGTAAAATCAAGTAGATTTCAAATGAAGTCTACTAAATCCTAAAACACAACCCCAAACCTTAAATGTATACTTGATAACCAAAAAATCTTAATTAATCATGTTTCAAATATGAAAATATTATAAAATATAAATGACAATTTGCCAAATATGACTCAAAACTTGATTTTAAGTGCAAAAGTATACTCAACCATCAATCAAATGCAAAAGTAAGTCAAAAGCCTTTTGAAATCACGACCAGCCCCTTATGACCAAACAAAAACCATAAATTATTCTTACGAATATAATCATGGTAAGTCTTCTGAGTTTTCTGAGTTTGTATAAGTCGTCTAGACAACTCCCTCGAAGTTTTCTCATATAGTTGATCTTAAAAATAATTTAATAAATCCTAGAAGAACAATTAAAATCATGTAATTATAAACATTTCTAAATGATATAAGTTAAGATATAGTAAAATTGAATTATTTTCAACATATATGAGTGAATGTAATGAATCATGATATTCTTTAGTTTAGGGTTTGATAACATATGTTGTAATATTGTTTGTATTCTTAGGTTTGTTTTTGGAAGCTTAATTGTTTTTTTTTGAAAAATTGAATTTTGACTTATATGTGTTTAGTTTTGTTTATATTAAACACTTTTAAAATTGATTTAAGTTTTATGAATTATTTGTTTCTAATTAGTTAGTTATCTTGAGTTTATGGTTTACATGACATAAGTCTTCCAACAAATAATACACTTTCAAGTAAGTCTTCCAGGAGGTATTATATTAGAATATTTATTTGAAAGTCTTATGAATCGAAAATATTTAATTTTATTGGAATTTTTGTCTCCTTTTATAAATAAAAAATTACACATTCTCTCTCTTCCTCTAAAATGGCTGCAACCAAATTTGTAATTTTCTCATTCTAAAACTCTTCAACCTCTCTCTCTAATCTCTTTAAACTTTAAACACCAAACTTTATATCAATTTCTCATTTTTATCTCATGTCTTTGTCACTAATTTATTTTGTTTTGCAAGTTTTTTATTACATGGTTCTTATCTTTCACTCATTTAAAGGTAGATCTATAAATCATATTTTTCATTTGGTAATCTTGTTGATTAAAGCTCTTAACTTTTGAAAACCATTTTTGTTGTTTTAAGTTCTTACCTTATTTTTGAAGTTTATCAATGTTTTGAAACTAATTGAATGCTTTTGGATATGCAGGTTTTTCGGATCTGAGACGACTTTGAAGACTTCTAGGGAAGTCTTCTCAGAAGTCTTCTAACATTTAATGCACTAGAAGACTTCCTCGAAATTTTCTCTCATGTCAAGTGGAGTCCAATCTTGTTTTAGTGTAGTAATGATCTATAATAATTTTGTTTATGGTCGTTTTGTGATTTGTAGGTGTACTCTTTTAATTATGAATTCTTTTGTAAATTTAAAGAGATATTAATGAAAAAAAATTGGTAAATATATTCATGTCTACAATATTATCTTGCCAAAAATACCTGACATTATTGAAGTTATTGATACAAATTCAATAGCAAAACAAAATAACACAAAAAATTAGTCAAATTTACTACAACTAATGGAGAAGACTTCTCAAGAAAACTTAGCCAAATTCACAAAATATCAAATATGACATAAGTTCAAACATATAACAGTTTCACTGGAAGACTTTCGGAAGGCTTAAATTTAATGCGGGAAATTAAAATTTAAGCGGGAAATTCAAAATTTTAAGTGAAAATTGAAATTTTAAATTTCATGAAAGTTAAAAAGTATATCTTATGATCTAAGAAGACACATTAAACCATATTACTTGATATTTTAGAAGTTAATTAATATTTTTAAAATTTAAAAATCATATATTAAAGTTACTTAACAAGTTTACAAAAACTAACGTAGAAGGAAGTCTTAGATTAGCTAGAAACATTAATAAACATGAATATTGGTAAATTCATAATTATAACCAATTAAGTTATGAATTTCATTCAAGAACACAAATATCAACTAATATACATGAACTAATAAGAAAATGTTAAAAAATCTTTATAGTTTTAGAGAAAATGAAAGTTTATTAAACATTGACGTAGATACTTTCACGGAAGTTTTCTAGAATACTTCTAGGAAGTCGTCCGTAAGGTTATTTTTGCAATTGAAAATTTAAAAAATAAGACTTCCAGAGAATTCTACTCTATAGCAGATTTATTTCGAAGTCTTCCTTTGTAAATATTGGCTTACTTGTTAAAAAATATCAAAAT
Source organism: Moricandia arvensis (assembly GCA_905132765.1). NCBI lineage: Eukaryota > Viridiplantae > Streptophyta > Magnoliopsida > Brassicales > Brassicaceae > Moricandia > Moricandia arvensis. The sequence goes on along the minus strand of CAJHQP010000195.1, from coordinate 24,218 downwards.
ACCAGAGAAGACCTCCAAGTAAGTCGTCAAGGATAAACAAGTTAGTTTTGCATTTGACCAAATTATGTCAGAAATTTGACTTTCCTAGACGACTTACAGGTAAGTCGTCTAGCTGAAAAATAAAACTTAATTATTTTATGTTTACTAGATGACTTATATTTAAGTCGTCTCAGGTTACTTTTTCATTTAGAAAATAAAACTTAAATATTTAATTTTAACTAGACGACCTACGTATATGTCTTCCTCCAGACGACATACTTGGAAGTCGTCTGAGATATCCAAGGTTTGACCAGAATGTCGGAAAAAAATTATGGAAGACTTCCGTGTAAGTCATCTACCGGAAGACATACATGTAGGTTGTCTAGTTAAAATTAAATATTTAAGTTTTATTTTTCAATTGCAAAAAGTAACCTCAGACGACTTATATATAATCGTCTAGTAAAAATAAAACATTTAAATTCTATTTAAGCTAGACGACTTACAGTATAGAAAAGTCAAATTTCGTACACAATTTTATCAAATGCAAAACTAAATTGTTTATCCTAGACAACTTACTTGGAGGTCTTCTTTAGTATTTTCGAGATTTTTTTAACAAAGAAAAGTAGAAGACTTCCAGATAAGTCGTCTCTTAAAACACATATAAAAGTCAATTGCAAAACTAACATCTGCACTGACCAGGAGATTTAAGTATTTCGTGTAAGTCTTCTACAGCTATAAGACTTACGCGAAAGTCTTCTAATGAACAAATCTGGAAAAAAAATAGTTTCATTCTTTCAACCAATGAGATAACTTATATTAGCTTCTCCTAGCACACATAACTTCACCAAGAAATAAATCCACTTGTTAATGACCAAGAATCATGAGTTTGAACTTTACAAAGTTTAGAGTCAAAATCTGTAATTTTTACATGAATATAGAGAGAAAGTGAAAGAGATTTAGTTTTTGAGCATAAAAATGAGATAAGAGGATTGAAAATCGGTTTGTAGGTGCATCAAGAGATTCAAATTGGTTGTTCAGAGTGGTTGGTGTATTGATGGCAATGACAATATTGTAAATACTTGATGAAGATGAGGATGATAGAGTAAAATACTCATTTCAAACAAAAAAAATAATGGCATTTTGTGGATAATCCAAACTTTTGGGGTGAATAGGACAAACGAGAGTTCCAAATAAATCATGTGTTACTTTTGTGTTTAACTTTGAGTTTTGAATCATATTTGCAATAAGCCAAAATATAAATTACTAAAACTTATACGTAAATTTAAGTTAATAAAAAAATTCTCAATCTAAAATTTATCCATAAAGAAACATATATATATATATATATATATATATATGAACATTTTGTTACCAAACCATAAGCATTGTCCAACACATGGTTACGAACCAATATATATTATCTAAAAATTTATGTTGTATTTAATTTAATTTATCTACCTCATATTGGTTCTTATGATGACGATTTATAATAAATCTAACACAAATTATTTTTATACATTTTTAAAGTAAATTATTATATCAATTTATGATGTAGACTTCAGAATAAGTCTACTATGTAGAATTCTTAGGAAGTCTACACCTTTTAGAATTCTTTTTGCTAAATGTAGATTTCCGAAGGATAAAATTGTAAAATAATTTATTGTTCATTTGTTTGGTCATAAGGGGTAAATAATATTTTTATCACATCTTAAGTTATTTTTGCATTTGATTAAATATGTGGTCTATTTTTGTATTTCAAATCAGTTTTTAGGTTATTTTGGTAAATCCCCAAACTTTTTATTTTAATTCATTCCATCCATATTTACAACGAAATCTGGAAAATTATGTTTATTAAAAATAAATTGTGTTTTAGCGGTCCAATTTATTCCTTGAAGTATCCTCTTAAGACCAAGGCTTAACTAAAATTTCGGGATAAAATTCCAAAAGATTTCGGGGAAAGTTTACTTATTGTAAGAATTTTTGAGAAGTCTCTTCACAACAATGCTATAAAAAGTCAAATTCTTATATAATTCAATCAAATTCTTATATAATTTAGTCAAATGCTAAATAACCTTCTTCTTACAAAAACTTCACGACAAGTCTACTCGACTGTTTTTGTTTACAAAGAAAAATTAGTAGACTTCTAGAAATATGAAACTAAAAATGGTCAATTTCACAACTAACTTATGCATTGGTCATGGAATTTTTTGAGAAATTTTCTTGGTAGACTAGATTTCTTGAAAAGTCTTATGTGCGAAACATATATGAAAATTTTGAAATTCTAGTGAATTTTTACATATAGGTTAACAAGGACGAAATAATAAGATTTTTAACAACATGGGTATTGATCCCATAGCCACTCTCTAAATGGCGTAAATGGAGTCAACGCTTTGGAATGAGGTACATACAGCAGTAACACAACATGTTACCCATCCACGAGGGGAGGATTTGGAAATTTTACCTCAAATGCAGAAACTATGGTTCTTTACGAATGGTTAATGGAAAGACAAGGATATGTATTCGGGGCAAAGTTGGTATATCACACTAGAAGAATTCGACGGGATAATGGGGGCAAGACATACGAGAACCAGCCTCTCACCCCTACATTCAGAAATAGAAACGCTCATTTGGACAATTTAAACATGAAAAATTAAAGATAGATACATGTCACGTTTACGATAGATTGTTCTTAATTGTTGAAGATGGTTACGAAACCAGAGGATTGGCCTTCTTTTGCAACATATTTGGAAGACATACATGTTTTGAAGGAAATTTTCATTCACTTGAAGTTCATTTATTGACCTCGAAAATGGCGGATAGTCACGAACAAAGTGTGAACGTCTTTTGTCGTTCATATAAACATTAGTTACTAGTGTGTTTGCATAGTCTTAATCGAATTTATTTATGTTGTTGACAAAAAAAGGTTAACTTCTGACTTAAGCTGAATGAAACATACTCAATCCTTAATAACCCAGAATCATCAAATATGACGAAGTTCAATGAAAATGTGATTTTGAAATAAAACAACTGAGTTTTTTTTAAAGAAAACGAAATGAGAGAGAAATACACGATAAATGAGTTTTGTCTACGAAAAATAAGAGAAGAATACGTAAAAATTGAAATAATATGCATTTAGACTTTGATTTTTATTTATTTATGGTAGTTGGTAATATTGATGATAAGAACAATTTGTAATTAAGTGAAAATGGTGAGAATATTTGAAACAAATTCGTGTATTTTGAAAAATAAATAAAATAAAATGTAATGATATTTTGTTAATAAGTTTAGTGTTAGAGTGAAAATGTCAAAATACATTTTTAAAATGTTAGTTTTATGTTTGACCAAAATTTTAGGTCATTTTTGAAGGAATGCAAAAACACAATTGAATAGTTTTTATTTTTTTATCATTTGTTAGAAGAGTGTTGTTTTTATTCTATTTCAGAAAAAGATCAGTTCAATAAAATAAATAGCAGAAATTTCCCGCTCATTGAAAATTTTGAACGCTTGAAATAACGATAGATCTAAAGTCAAGTCTCACATAACTTCTTTTTTAAAAAAAAAAAATAAGAAAAGAAAACGCTCATATTCAGAAGAGCGCTGATCCGAGAAATCACCCAACATTTGTGTGCTTTCTCTTCAGAACTCAAAAAAGAATTCAAATTTCTCTGTGGATATGGGCGAAGAATCAGAAACCGCTTCCGCTTCAGCAGATCCTCATCTTCTCCACAAAATCGCCAAGATCCTGAACGACACTCGCACTTCGTACGCCACTCATAACCGGAAGCTCAAGGAGCTAGCCACCCTCCGATCCAAACTATCTCCCTCCGATTCCGACGAGTCTTCATCTATCCGTCGATTCTCCTCGGTGTTTTTCAAAACCCTAACCCCTCTTTTCGTTGCGGCTCAACGGAGAACCGCCGCAGCAGAGCGTATCGTGCGCTTCGTGGCGGAATTCGCTTGCCTTCGTAGCAATTCGGATGGTGGTGATTCCGAGTGCGACGAGTTTCTCGATGAATTTCTCAGGTTTTTGATTGCCGGGTCTGCCGCCGCAAACAGAAACGCAAGGTTCAGGGCGTGCCAGATCATCTCTGAGGTATTATGGTTCTTTCTCCTACAAATTGATTGTAAACTGTATGTATTTGGACTTGGAATCTGATAAATTGTTATACATAGAAAAGTTTTGGACTTTGGATTTGCTTTGTTGTGTGGAATTGAATTTGAAGCTATGAATTTCATTTTGAAGGTCATCAGCTTTTTTGTTTGTGTCTTTCCACTTACGATGTACATTTTGTTATTTCCAGATTATATTGAGGCTACCAGATGAAGTGGAAGTGGCGGATGAGCTGTGGGATGATGTAATAGACTGTATGATGGTGCGGGTCCGGGACAAAGTCCCTGTCATCCGTACGTTTGCTGTCAGGTCCCTTTCACGTTTTGTGAACGATCCTGATAATACTGACATTCTTGATTTGCTCCTTGAGGTGCTTCCCCTGGAGCAGAATCCGGTAAAGTTTCTTTCTTGTGCCATCTCTGCTTTTTGCTATCTAAGTCTTGAATGATAATTATAAACTATATTTCAGTTTAGTCATTCTGCCTGCCAAATGCTAATGTTTTCAGGATGTACGCAAAACAATTGTTCTATCACTGCCTCCGTCAAATGCAACCACCCAAGCCATCATCGATTGCACCCTTGATGTTAATGAATCAGTACGGAAAGCAGCTTACTCTGTTCTCGCTAATAAAGTTCCTCTTCAGAGTCTAAGGTGAATTTGTGGCTTTTATTATCTTTTTCATCATTTTACCTCTGTATATGAGTTATATGCTTTCGTTTTCCTGCTTTAGCATCAAGCTTAGGACAACAATTCTTCACAGAGGGCTTGCTGATCGTGCTGTAAATGTTTCAAAAGAATGTTTGAAGCTGATGAAAGATCAATGGCTAGCTAACTGTTGTCAAGGAGATCCTATCGAATTTTTGAAATATCTCGATGTTGAAACTTATGAATCTATAGCAGAATCGGCTTTGGAGGTTCTGTTAAGTGAAGGACTGATAATGCCCACCGATGATCAAAGCATCCAACAGTACATATCGTCAGCAGATGGTGAAGCTAGAGGTCTGTTGATGTCTGGAATGTATATGCTTAATCTTCCTATTTCTACATTACCTTATATTTTCTTATACACATGTGTTAGATGAGAGCACGTTTTCTACACCCAGCATCCAACTTATGGAGCCAGAGATTGCTCTTTACTGGAGGATTATATGCAGGAAGTTGCACAAAAACGCTCAAGTAAGTTTGCCGCAACTTTTACGCTTCAAATATAGTTTTTGTGAACTACAAGTTCTAAAAATATACTAATTAGCTTAAGTGAATGATAATGTGTTTAAAATGGATTTTCATATACATATTAAGGTCTAGATCTCAAACGAAACTAAAAGTTAAAGAAATCAATGCATATGTAGAGGCAGCAAATCAACACTATCATTACAATTAAACATCTTTTTCAGTTTGTTTCACCTTTTCTTAACGCATATATGTTCTCTAGGATATGCCTGAGCTTACTCAAAATTCTTTTAGAATATATTGTCTACTATCTAGCGTATGAAATACTATTGTTGGTTCGTGTAGTGATATATATGCTCCGATTATTGGTTTATATTTGGGACACACTAATGATGATGAGATGTTACACAGGCAAAGGGTTCTGATGCTGCTACTGCGATGGGAGCTGAGGCAGCAGTTTATGCAGCCGAAGCTTCAGATGCTAATGATTTACTGGAAAGAATTCTGCCTGCATCTGTTTCTGATTATGTTGTTCTAGTTAAAGCTCATATAGAAGCTGGTGAGTCCAGATATGTTTTTATACCAAAACTGAGCTGTTTTTGCGTGGGAGTTAGTTACCTTCTGCTTACATATAACTTTCAGGACCGAATCATCACTTTGCTTCGCGGCAGCTATTATTGCTTGGCACAATGCTTGATTTCTCTGACGCTATGCTCCACAAGACTGCAAGTTCATTTGTCCAGGAGCTGCTCCGTAGACCTTTTGAGCAAGAATTAGATGAAGATGGCAACAGTATTGTAATTGGAGATGGTATAAACCTTGGTGGTGATAAAGATTGGGCTGATGCAGTATCCAAATTAGCTAAGAAAGTCCATTCTGCCCCTGGAGAATATGAACAACTTATACTTGTTGTTGTTGAAGAACTAGCGAGACCTTGTAGAGAAAGGACTGCGGATTTCCTGCAGTGGATGCACATGCTTTCTCTGACAAGTCTTCTCTTGGAAAATGGGGAATCTTTACATTCGCTGCGAGAGAAGGCTATTGAACCAGAAGAGATATTGCATGCGTTGTTGCTTCCAGGGGTATGTTTTCTACTCCTCTGTTTAATTACAAAACCTAGGCAAAATTTTGTCACTGTCCAGCTTTCTTGGATACTGCACAAACAAACACTCTTTCTGATATGATTCGTTTAATGCAGGCAAAACACACCCACTTGGAAGTGCAAAGGATTGCAATAAAGTGCCTCGGTCTGTTTGGTTTGTTAGAAAGGAAACCTAGCGAAGAGCTAGTAAGGCTGCTACGGGTAGCTTTTTGTAGAAGCCCTCCTCCGATTAGTATTATGGCTTCCAAAGCACTAGTGGATCTTGGGATGTGGCATAGCCCAACCGAAGTTGATAAGGCAATGGGAGAGGATCTCTTGTCACAATTTGAAGATGAGAACATTGATTTTGTACCTGTCGACTTGTCCAATGCAGAAGAAGATTTAAACTTTAAGATGCTCGATCTTTTGTATGCTGGACTTGAAAGCGATGACTGGAGAGCATACACAGAGAGCACTGAGGATGAGTCTGTTAAAGCAACTGTCGGGGAGGGATTTGCGAAACTTCTTCTTCTAGGAGAGAAGTTTCCAAACTTGCCTGCATCTTTATATCCTTTTGTTTTGGGCAAGCTGATATCATTATACTTCAGCGAGGAATCAAAGGAACAACTGAGGTATAGCGATCTTGTTCGTTCGATTGATAACTTCTGTGATCAGAATATCCACTAATGATTTGCTCTGCTTAATTATTGTCCAGATTCAAACAGTGTTTATCTGTCTTCTTCGAGCACTATGCTTCCCTCTCGGAAAAGCATAAGGTAACAAAAACCATGATATGTCCTTAAGAAAGAAGTTTCGTGGCGTGTTTGTTCATATGTTGATTAGTTTTATATAGTTTTGAGCTTAATGATTTGTCATGTGATGTAGGGATACGTGTCAAAGGCTTTTGTTCCTCTCATACGTTCAATGTGGCCTGGGATTGATGATGGAAACTCTAAAAACTCTTCATACGTCGTATCAAATCAACGCAAGCGTGCAGTTCAAGCATCTAGATTTCTGGTGCAGATGATGCAAACTCCACTGTACAAATCACCAGACTCACTAGAAGAATCTATCCAGCCTCCACTAGACCGTACAGAAGAAGGGTTAGCCATACGCATAGCGATGGAGGTTAGTTATATTCCTTTGGTGGGAAACTATAGAATCTCTTTTCCGTCATAGCTGGCTAAGAACTCCCCTTCGATAATTGTTTCCTACAGATGGTGAGCTTCAAGGCAAAGAAGACTGCAGCTGAGAAGGCATATGTTTTAGCACTGTGCAAAACACTTGTGCTGCTCAATCTAAAATCATCAGAACAAAATGTAATAAAGTTGATGAAAAATCTTTTCTGTCGAGTCGCGGATTCTGTATGCTCAGAGAAAGACCTTCTTAAGGAAGTGAAACTGGTTCTTGAACATCTAAAATCTTTGGATGATACCCCAAGCGAGGAGCTTTCACAAGATGAAGCAAAGTCCATCTTCGGTACGTTGATCTTTTGCCTTTGTAACTTATACATTTTAGACTTTATAAGATGATAGACTAAAACCTTTGGATTTATTTATACATAAAGCTAGATAGTTAAAAGTGATAGTCTTTCTTTGATTGTTTGTTTCTTCCTAATTGTTATTTACAGAATCACTAGGAGTAAAATACGACCTGGACATTACTGCACCTGTAACAGTACCACAGACACCTGCTCCTTGCTCAACAAGACCAGCTCCTTCAAGAAGACGAGTAAGAAGGATTGAAGAATCCTCTGATGAAGCAGATGACGAAGAAACATCTCCTCCATCTTCTGCTCCTAATACTTTGATGACCCGGTCACACAGGGCAAGTAAAACTGCTGCTTTAGCCAAAATAATGGCAAGCAAAGTAAAAAAGAGGGGGACAGATGAGGTAATTGAGGAAGAAGAAGGTTCTTCTGATGTTACGGCAGAGGATTCAGATGAATCTGATGAATGAGAAGAGAGGCTGTTTGTACGTTTGTTACCAAAGTATATTTTGTTTTTTACCAAAAAAGTATATTTTGGTTTCTTAAGTTTATGTGTATTTTGGGTATAACATCAATGCTTGTTATGTGTTAGTTGTGACCAATCCGTTGCTTGATATGTACGAGTTTCAGCTCAGTTTGCAATCTTGGATTTGTTATGATCGTAACTTTGAACTCTCCGTATCTTCTCTTTTATTACTTAACAAGTACCACTCACAATCTCATAGTTATAGTAATCGGCTTTAAAAATACTTCAATTAAATTTTATTATGTTTTTTAATATCTAAACTTTTTCGCTACCCATTTTAATACTCAACTAATTATTTTGCTTATTTTAATATACAAACTCTTAAAAGTTTTCTCATTTTAATATCCAAATTTTAGTTATTTTAATTAAAAATACTAATAAATTTCAAACGAAATTTAAAGAATTATTAAAAATCTAAGAGATAATATGAAAAAGTTCTAATTTTAATTTAATATTTTAAAAAGAAGGTAAATAAATTAGGAGAAATTGTCAAAAATACCACTTTTCTAATACCAAATTTCATGTTTACCTTAATCCCTTTTACCCTTATTTTTAAGAGAAAAAAACACACTTATAACTTTTGGTTTAATTAATCTAAGACTTAGGGTTTAGAGTTGAGGGGTGGGGTAGGGTTTAGGAATGTAAAATTTAGAATTCAAATTTTTTTTTTCAATTGCCTTTTAAAAAATAGTATTTATTAAAATATCTCTTTAATGAAGGTAAAAATGAAAAGTGATACCAATAATGTGGTAAACATAAAAATTTTCCATAAATTAGCGATTTTTTTTATTTTTTTAAATTAATTTTGAATATAAAATGAATTTGTTTTCTATTTCAGCAAAACAAACTAAATTCAATATTTAAAATTTAAAAACTTTATTACAAAGTTTAAGATTATAAAAAAATTATTTTATTTTATTTTTCAAATAGACAATAAAATTAGAACTTTTTGAGATTTTTGTAAATTTTTGAGTTTTTTTAAGCTTCATTTGAAATTAATTGGTATTTTAACTAAAACTAGATCTTGACCCGCACGGACGTACGGGTTTTTTGTTTATATAAGAAATAAATTAATATAATATGGTGTTATGTATAATTTACCTCTATAATAATATTTATGTGGCTTGTAATATTATTACTATAAAATTTCATAAGTTTTCTACTTTTGAAACAAAAAATATTTTGAAGACCTTATATATAACAATCTATTTTCCATGATTTGTTTTTTCTAAATTTGATATATATATATATATATATATATATATATGGAAACTAAATTTAAATTGTACCTACATGAAGAAAATTTTGAATTTTGAAAACACAATTTTTTTTAAAACTATAATATATTATACTTGCAGAATAATTTCGTAGTAAATATCTTATTTTGAAGTATTTACTTAGTTTGTATTTCCTATTTTGTGTGGTTATTTTTTATTAGATATCAACATATTTGAAAACTAAAAATCTTATTTATTACTTATTTATCATGAATATATCTCTAAAATAAGATTCAAAATTAAGATAATAACTTTATCTTATAATTTTAGCCAATCTTCTAATTTTAATGTGATTTATTGGTTTTTATTATGTATTAAACATTTTTGAATAAAATACTAAATATTTTATCTTATATTTATTTATCCTTCTTAATTATTTTTTTGAATATTCTTGAAATAGAAAGGAATATGGGAAATTGTCGATAATACCACTTTTCTTGTATCACTTTTCACTTTTACCTTAATCATTTTTATCTTTATTTTTAAGAGAAAAACGTACTTATAATCCTTGGGTTAATTAATCTAAGACTTAAGATTTAGAGTTGAGGGGTGGGGGTAGGGTGGAAGTAGGCTGGGGTAAAGTTTAGGAATGTAAGATTTAGGATTCAAATTAATTTTAAATAAAATTTGCCTCATAAAAATGGTATTTATGAAAATGTCTCTTTAATGAAGGTAAAAATAAAAAGTAGTATAACAAAAGTGGTAAACTTGAAATTCTCTCAAAACTCTATGATTAAGAAGTCTAAATTAATATATATTAGAATATGCTAATGTATATATATATATATATATATGTCAATATTATTTAAATTTAATTATATCCCCACAAAATATATAAAAGTGATTGTTTAAATTTATTTATAAATAACCAAAAGTGTTTACTTTGAGGGAAATTATCAGCAATACCACTTTCTTAATACCACTTTTCATGTTTATCTTAATCACTTTTACCCTTATTTTTTAAGAGGAAAACACACACTTATAACCATTAGATTAATTAATTTATTACTTAGGGTTTAGAGTTGAGGGTTAGGGTAGGGTGTGGTAGGATAGGGTGTGGTAGGGTTTAGGAATGTAAAATTTAGGATTCTAATTAATTTTAAAAATATTTGCCTCTTAAAAAATGATATTTATGAAAATGTCTCTTTAATGAAAGTAAAAATGAAAATTGGTACCATTAATGTGGTAAACATGAAAATTCCCCTTACTTTGATGTGTTTGTGCCAATTCAATTATATACTTAAGAGTTAATTGTTTTTCAATTATTTTATATAATATGAATTTTGTTAGTTTTATAATATGTAAGAAACTTAAATAATAGTATGTAAAAATAATTTTGATATACAATGTTCATCCCGCACAAGGTAACCTTCAAACCCTGCAAATATTTGAGTCGATCTGTAATATTTCCAGGGTTTGAAGGTTTTGAGCCTCGCCAAATCAGCCTGATTGACATCCTAACAGAACGCATTAGTGAACGCCAAAACCCACCTGATAAATATTTTTGTTAGTTTCTTTAGTTTGTGTTACCATTCCTGCAATCATAAATACAAACTCTACTATTTTCTTTATGAATTGAAATTATAAATTTTAATTAATTTTATTTTTAATATATTTTAATTAAATTATTAAATTTAACTAAATAAAAACATTATTTCAAAATTTTGTCAGAAATTTGTCAGGAATTCCGAAGAAACAATGGTTGTCATGAAATTTTCAAACAAAAGTTTTTTTTGTTAAGAAGTATTCTAGACAGATCACGCTGTCGGAAATGATTCGTGATGGACATATGGTCGCTGGGAATTATTTTAGATAGACTCATGATTATAAAGAACTATTCTTGGTGGATTGCGGTTTACAACATTTTCTTGACGACTCTAGCTCGTCAAGAATAATTCCCAACAACTATGTGTCCATCGGGATTTATTCCTAACGGACTTTCAACAAAAACATTTGTAGCTGGTTTTTGTGGATTCTGTTGAGAATTTATCTGTTAGGAATTCGTGGGTGTGTCCCGGCAATTTTTTTCCAAAGAGATAGCCAGCTTTCCCGACGGATTCTCGATGAAAATGTCTATCAGGAATCACCTATCATGCTATAGTAATTATCGTATGAATGGTTAAGTATTATCCCAGCTAAAGCTCTGATTAATAAATGACTAATTCAAAGGGTTGGAACATGTAGGTACACTTCCATGTAGAATGATCCCTGGATTCTAACCTATCACCTAAAACCAGAAACACTCAAATCTACAAATTTTTACATTACTCTAACAGTAAACTAGTTGAATAATCCACAGAAAAATGTGGAAATATAATACAAATTGAAGACTCGGATGTAGCAAACGTTGGTAGCATGCCTATCAATAATTTATCTCCAGATGATTCTTTGGGATGGTATTTTTATAAAACCAGAAAAACATACAGTTAAATTAGGATATTAAGTCGCATATGATTTTACAAATAAGTCCTACATGGAATATGTAGTGGGACCATCTACAAATCATATAAAGACCTTTACTTGGAAACGCAAGTGTCCATCATAAATAAACCATTTTATATGGAAAGCGATTTCAGTGTATATTTCGGTTTAACACAACTTAAGAGTACGAGGGATGCATTGTGATGGAAATTGTGTATGATGTTGTGTAGAGGATGACCATCAATCACGTATTATTTGAATATCCACCTTCAAAATAAGCATAAGTGATGTGATCAGGTACTAAATGTAGATACCTTCAGTGAATCTTCCAGTTTAACACAACTTAAGAGCACGAGGGATACATTGTGATGGAAATTGTGTATGATGTGGTGTAGAGGATGACCATCAATCACGTTTTATTTGAATATCCACCTTCAAAACAAGCATAAGTGATGTGATCAGATACTAAATGTAGACCGCAAGTGCACAACAATTTGTGATAGTAGTTAAGGGTCGAATCCATAAAAACCAAGGTTCCACAAAAAGTCTACGAGAGAAGAGTCAGTGAACAAAAGGAGGTTATGTTTTCAACTTGTAAGAAAATAAAAATCAGAATGTAAAAGCGGCTAAAACTTACAGACTAAAACATTAGACAATGGGTATTCCAAGGAAACACGGATCATGAAACAATTGATAGACATGGAATGCATTAAAAATGGCTTTCGAACTCAAACAACATGATTAGATTAACCTACTTCCGCAACACTAATAAACCCTATGCATTCGAATCATAAAGACTAACTTTCCTTGAATTTCAAATTCTAAACATGCAATACAATCTAGTTTGATAGGTTCACATAACACTTAATATAAAATTCCATTCACTAACAATATTTTGCTCAATCTAAGTTTGTTCATGCATTTATTCAAACACATTTGGTGTGCAAAACAAACAAAGATCATAAACTAGGGCATCAGTCTAATTTCCGCATTAAGAATAATCTAGATTAATAACAGAGCCGATAATTCCATAATTAAACATATCAGTTTCACAAATCCATGATTTTTTCGAAACCCTAAGCCTAACAGGCATATTACTCAGACATATAAGTAAGAACACAAAGAGATGATGAATAATGCATAATGGAATTACAAATCAAAACAAGCGCTCATAAATATTCTCCAAAGGTTAAGTATGGATTCGTCTCTCCAAAATCTTAAAACTTCTGAGTCCGATAAAAAAAACGGCAGCCTAAATAATGGCCGAAAAATAAGAGATAAAGATCAAACCACGTTCCGTAGCGGATAATGGCCTAATATCACATATTAATTTTAGAAGGGTTCGTATATCTTCTCCAAATGTTGAGTACAAATTTTTCTCTCCAAAACTCTAAAACTCCTAAGTCTGATCAAAAGAAAGTGTAGCCTAAATAATGGCTGAAAATAAGAGATATAGGTCAAATCATGTCTCGGTTGAATTTTAGACAAAACCTAACCGAAAATTAAAAAACCAAAATTTTCATTTTTTTCGTATTGAATCCTCGATAGACTAGTTCTCAGTAAAACGCACATAAATTTCAATATAAATGTTGGATTAACCTCAACTTGTGGGCTTAGAAATGTAGCTTAATTGTCCATGTTTTATCCAAATTTGAGTTCAGCCGCACAGTGGAAGTCGTTCATCCAAAGTTAATTTTCTGAAGCATCTGTAGAGTTCTGCATTTTTAACAAGTTACATCCAATTTGACTTCTTCTGTTCGAAAGCAACCTAAATCCTAAAAATACTTTGTAAATCCTAAAAACTCGAAAACACATACTACGACTTAATAAACAGCTCAAAATAAAAGTTAGAAACCGGCAAAAACACCATTATCAATGGGCGCTCTACAACATACCCTCTCATCCAAATATTTTTTCAACAAAATCCATATACACAAATATAGGCTACTTATTCTGGAGGATACAACCACCTAGTAATCAACGTTTCTCTTAGTTACAATGATATATCTCAAAGAGTAGAAATGACAAGCTATTTTTTTGTCATCTGATACAGACTCATCTAGACTCTGTAAACCAAGTTGGCAACTCCGCATCCATGTGAACGACAAGGGCCGGCTGCTGTCGTGCACTATGTGCTAAACTGTCTGCCCTCCTATTCTCCGTTCGTGGTACATAGATTACCTCCGAGTGAGCGAAAATTCTCTTCAAGAAACGAATATCTTCCAGGTATGTTGCGAAAGCAGGCCATTCTTTAGGATCTAAAACCATCTTCACCAGTTGAGAACAGTCTGTCGCAAAGGTCACATGCACCTGTCGTAAGTTCCTCATACACTCCATCGCCCAAATAAAAGCCTCAATCTCGGAATGCAGAGGTGATAGACTAGCACGAAAATTATGTGCCCCCATGAGACCCTCAAAACCCTCTAACGTGCTCCACCATCCTTGTCCAGAGAAGACATCTCCAGCCTTCTAGGAGCCATCAGTAAAGCACCACCGTCCCCCGTGATGGGGTAGAGTGACTGTCCCAGGAGTGACTTCCCGAGCTGGAGCTCTATAATTTCCTTGAGCTGTTTGAGCCTCCATCCATAGTTGAGCTTCTGTACACGCGAGCCGTAAATTTTCCCTGGGATCAGTATTGAGGTTATTGAAAACCATATTATTCCTACTTTTCCATATGTACCATAAGATCCATACGAAACCATGATCCTCCAACTGCGGTTTTACTCGCCAAAATAGGTGATCCATGTTCCGGAATAGAGAAAGGGTGGAGAAAAGCTGAGGGTTGGATGGGATTAGGGAGAGAGCCCACACTTGTATGGCCGGAGGGCACTAGAAAAACACGTGATTAATGGATTCCTCAGCAGCTCCACACCGCGCACAAAGGGTATCGGCTTGTATTCTGCGTGCCTTCAAGTTTTTGGTCACTGGAAGACAGCCTGATAATATTTGCCAGACGAAATGTTGTAACTTAGGAGGACAACGTAGTTTCCATCCATGCGCTGTTAGAGGGAGTAAAGATGGGCCAAACATCGGGGGTGGTTTCCCCAGATCCGGATACATCCTCTCCACTCGATACCCTTACTTAGCCATGTACTTACCATTCTTCGTAAAATGCCAACATATAGTATCCTACCTCCGGAATCTGCTTAAAGGAATGCTTTCAATGATTGTGGCATCCTATGGTATGACAAAGTCTAATCATATTAGAATTCCACATGCCAGAATTAATATTGAGGAAGGAATCCACTGTGAGGTCAGGGGGATGATGTTGTTGTTTATTGTTCGCTGGTCTCGAGCGGGTGGCTGGGATCTAAGGATCATTCCAAACTGAAATGGATGCTCATGTTCCCACCCTTTTAATTAGTCCTTTACTAACCAGAGATCTAGCTGAGACGATACTACGCCATCCATATGATGGTGAGTATGAACTTATTGGCTCCAGGGGTGATGCATTCCTGAAGTACCGTCCCTTGAACACTTTTGAAAAGAGGGTTTTAGGTTTATCGATCAAACGCCAAAACTGTTTTCCAAGCATTGCGGTGTTAAAAACCACCAAATCCTTGAAACCCAGACCCCCATCCTCCTTATCTTGACATAATTTATCCCATGCCTTCCAATGCAAGCCTCAACTGTTTCCTCCCGAACTCCACCAAAATTGTGCAACCGCACTGCACAATTTCCTAGTAACTGACTGTGGAAGTTGGTAACAAGACATGACATGATTCGACAAAGCCGAAACCACCGATTTTATGATTACCTCCTTACCTCCTTCGAAAAAAACTTGAAAGCCCACCCGTTGGTCCGTTGACTTAACCGCTCCTGAACAAAGCTGAATATTTGAGTCTTAGATCCCCCCATACTCTCAGGTAATCCCAAATATGATCCCATACCACCCAAATTATGGATTGTTAATAGATTGCGGATGGCCTGGCGAGTTGGCTCTGTGATCTCATGTCCAAATTGTAAAGAGGATACAAGATCGTCTCAGAGGTGCTTTGTCAAAGATTGAAGAGCTGCCTCCCAAGTCTTATCTCAGAAACACAATCGGCCTTTGTGGCATGGTGTTTAATATCAGACAATATTCTTCTAGCGCAAGAGATGTTTCATGGTTTACGAACCAATAAATCTTGCCAGAGCAAGTTTTTGGCGATTAAGACAGATATGAGCAAGGCTTATGATAGGGTGGAATGAGATTTCATCAAAGCTTTGCTTTCAAAGATGGGCTTTGCAGCAGAATGGATACACTTGATGATGGAATGTGTATCCTCGGTTCACTATAAAATTCTTTTGAATGGACAGCCAAAAGGGAATCTAATCCCTAACCGAGGGTTACGTCAAGGAGACCCCCTATCTCCACATTTATTCATCATGTGTACAAAGGCTCTGATCACAAATGTCAAAAAGGCGGAACGCGAGAGGTGGTAAACAGGAATGAAAGTGGCAAGAGCGTGCCCGGCAATCTCTCATCTCCTCTTCGCAGATGATAGTCTGTTTTTTTGTAAGGCAGATATGGAGAAATGCGCCACTATCTTACATATCCTCAAGGAATATGAGGCGAAATCGGGCCAGTTGATAAATGACAAGCTATTTGAAAACATTAATAGATACTCATAAGAGATTTATGATTTACATACACAAAAAAATTACTTTGGAAGAAATCACATTAGGCAGAAGACAGAGATTTCCATCAGTCAAACGCTCAAGTACACAATGAAGAAACACAAAATTTACACCCAACAGATGGTGCAAAATATATGGATCTTGGAAAGAGTAATATTATATCATGACAAAGATGGTATAGCAAACAAGAAGTTTGATGGACTTTTTGGAGCAAGAAAATGCTAAGGAATTTATCTCCCTTATATGCAGAATTTGAAGCATTACTCTGGAAAATAGAATTCCTAGTTACTTTCGAACAAACGGAATAGCCTTCGACACCAAGGGGTTGACTTGCTTTTTCGTCAATATAGAGTTTCAGAAATGTAAAGATTTTCATTCTTCTCCATACCTCCCATATCCCCCGCGAAACAAATATTATAGCCGACAAACTAGAAAGGAGTATAAAGAATCAAGCTTCATACATTGTTCATATAGATACAAAGCTTCTAATTTGGACGATAACCTAAATTACAGTTTCAGTATTCTTGTAAAAAAAATATTAACTGACTATCAAAATTTAGATATTTATTAATATTTACATCCGTTAATGAACTTTCAAAAATATGAGTTCTATTTGTTTATGTAATTCGAACTGATCGTCACTTTAGTTTTCTCCATTTTGTTTTACACTTTTCCAAAATAGTATTATATCAAAATATGCATAATTTACAAAAAAAAAATCATTTGTATAAATATAAGATAAAGAACCAAACTAAATGCAATCAACAAACTTAATCCGGTTCCACTTATGTATAAAAAGTAATTTTGGTTCAGTTTGAATGAATATATGCAACTCGTGTAGCAAAAATAAATAACAAAAATGATCCAAATTTTTATATTCAAAATATAATATCTAGGATAACAACATAATACTATTTAGGACATACTTTTAATTTTTCCATACGTATGATTACAAAGCGGCTTAAATTTATAATCAAATGAAATTGAAATATAAATCAAATACTATGATTTATTCATTTTATAAATATTCCTATATGTTGATCAGTTTTCAAAAGATTATCAGTTATGTTAGCTTATTTACTTCTAAAACAATTAAAATTTGAGTTTTTATATTTTTTCCGAAACAATATATATGAAATTATATATAATTCTAAACAAAACACGTTTTTAAATATAAGGCAACAAACCTATCTAAACCCAAATAAAATAATCTAATTTTAGCTTATGTTAATTCTGAATAATATATTTTTAACCAAACTAAGTCCAATTTTTTTTTTTTGAATATTTATACTTAAAATATCATGTCTAATTAGTGTAATACATAACATTATTTTTAAAATTTACTTACTATTCGTATTTAAATATAATGTTAATTTTATATCAAATGAAATTAAAACTAAATAAAAATCAATTATTTATAAAATTCTACAAATATGTACAAGGGTTAATCTGATTATTTCTAGGAAAGGGTTATCCATAATTTATTTTAAGGTGTATTTGTTTGATATTTGTTTAACGCTCTAGCTTGACGAAATCTCTTCTGCAACAACCGGACAGTTACTCAATCCTTCTGGAATATTGTTTGTTCGAAGCTTTGTTTGAGCATTTAGTGCAACTTTTTGTCTAAAGGCTCATGTAAACAAATTTGGTTTTAGGGAAACTCATAAAGGGGGAAAACTCATGTAAACCAAACATGTAAATGTTTTGCAAAGTTCAGGAACATCACGGTAGCAATTAAGTACCAATAAATGTTAAATACATGGAAATAATTAATGTGAAGAAATAACATGAGAATGAGGTTGATGAGAACTGTGGATACAATTATTGAAACACTTGTCGAAACATCTACCAGTTGGTGGGAATGGACCGAAACATATGTTCTGACATAGTTTCTTGCATTCTTGTGTTTTCTTCGCTCCACTTTCCATCAACATCATCATTACCATCACCATCACCATCACCATCGTCATCATCATCGTTCCTCTATTCATTTTCTTCTCAACGGAAGAATTAGAATTATCAAAATTGTCTAGCAAAAGAAATTAAGAATAATAAGTTATTAAATTTTGTTGTTTCTTCATCAATTATTTATAGGTACAATAACTATGTTTTTTTATTTAAAAAAAAACTTGACTATTTACACTTACAAGCACACCTATGGAAGTTCCTTTTTCAGATTGGCACAATTGGAATGGGATTATTTTTTTTTGTTTGACATCCTAATTAGTCTTTTATCAAATATTTTTTTGATTGTCAACATAATATATATGTGTGTGTATGGTAACAACTCATAAAGGGGGAAAACTCATATATATATATATATATATGTGTGTGTGTGTGTGTGTATGGTAACAAATCATAGAAACAAATGAATCCAGTTAACTTTCTGAACATGTTTGACTTGACTAAAACATTATTAGCATAAATTTGCGGTCTCGAATTTTTGTTGACCATTGAGTTATTGAGTTAATCTTTGTATCTAAAAATCACTATACAAAGTATGAAAAACATAGTTTCGCAAAAATTATATATACAAGTCATTTTCACCCTATTGTTCACTAGTCATATTTCTTAAAGAAAAATGGGTGTTTAATAAGCTGTAATAAATATAACGAGAAAAAAAAAACAAATAACTTGGTATAAATTCTATGGACACTTAGGTGTATACTAAAATTGGAAAAACAAAATAGAAGACTGGAGAAGGCTTTGGAGAATCTACAAAATAAGAGAGAATGTGGTGGTTCATTCTTTCAGACAAAGTTGCCATTCCACATACTGTATGGACAGAAGAAAACTGAGATACAAATAAGATAATGAGCAATATTTGTGAAAAACGAAATTAAATTAATATGTGATCTATGTGATGCACTATTTTATAATAAATAATATTTTATAATAAATAATATTTTATTGGGCATATTTATTAATAATAGGAATCCAAATAAATGTTAAAGATTGTAACTTTTTATCATAACAATGTGTATTTTATTTTTAAAAATTACATGGCTTTAAAAAAATGTTGTCAAAACGTATAGTTATGTATCTTTTCATCTTAACAATTTGTCCTTTCATCTTAAGAATTGCATTAATTAAAAATAAGTTGGTAATGAAAAGTTACAACTTTTGATATTTATTTGGATTCATCATCTAACAATACTAAAAGTTCAATAAGGTGAAAGAAAAAACATGCCACATCATTTAAAATAATCAACCAATCAGGATATTTTTAAACGTCACGTCATCTTCTCTTGTAATAATGAGCTTATATTTATGTCCAGCCCAGATGATAGATGCCCAAAATCATATTTTTTTAATATTTTCATCCCATTCTCTATTTTAGAAAAATCTCTAACCCGTAAAGCGATCAAACGCTTGAGTTTCTTTTCTCCCAGCCTCTGTTTCATGCTTGAGTTTCTTCTTCTCGAAACCTCTGTTTCGTCTTCTTCCCACCTTCGTTACGTCTTTGGCTTTAATCAATCGTTGGTTTTAATCTCCTTTCAATGATTTCCTTCCACCTTCCCTTCTTTCTCATTCTTTATATACTATCTTTTTTTTACCTTGATATCAAGAGGAGATGACGTTTGCGTTTTAAAAATTTCCTGATTAGCTGATTATTTTAAATGATGTGGCATGTCTCTCTTTTCACCTTATTGAACTTTAGTATTGTTAGATAATAATGAGCTTATATTTATGTCAGGCCCAAATGATAGATGCTCAAAATCATATTTTTGTATACTTTCGGCCCATTCTCTATGTCAGAAAACTCTAACCCGTAAAGAGATCAAACGCTTGAGTTTCTTCTTCTCCCAGCCTCCGTTTCACGCTTGAGTTTCTTCTTCTCCAAACCTCCATTTCGTCTTCTTCCCACCTTAAAGCTTGCAATGATTACGCTCAAACCATGGCGATGAAACCAAACAGCAAGTCCCCTGTCTCCTCCGCTAATGCCTAGGAAGTTATGTTCTTCAAAGATATCTCACTAGGTCCCCAAGAAACCGAGTTACACTTTCGTCTGATTCATTTCTAGGAGGCTCGGAATCCAATTACAAAGACCCTTATTGGTCTCAAAATGCTTCTCATCGATGAATAGGTTCGTTAATTCTCAAAAATTTACTCCCCCAATTAATTTAAAGCATCGTAACTTGAAATTAGTCTTTAGGATATACATGATCCTATTAGTCTTTAAGTAACTGGAAATCGCGAAAAAGGTAACTGGAAATCGCGAAAAAGGTAACTGGAAATTTATAAGAGATTGTCTGCAGTCTGCACTAAAGATGAATTTTGCAAT
The DNA here is from genome assembly GCA_905132765.1 of Moricandia arvensis. Classification (NCBI taxonomy): domain Eukaryota; kingdom Viridiplantae; phylum Streptophyta; class Magnoliopsida; order Brassicales; family Brassicaceae; genus Moricandia; species Moricandia arvensis. Next base: position 3,258 of record CAJHQP010000195.1, on the reverse strand, counting down.
AATTGGAATGCAGGAACTTACAAACTCCTTTGTACAATAAGCTCATATTTCACGGGAATCTATGATTGGATTTTGTCGTCGGAGCTACCGATTTTCTATTCTTCATGGTAATTTTATTGTAGGAAGAGATAATGTCTTTTTATACATTTTGGCGCTAAACCAATTCGTTCAAGGAGGGTATATAGATTTCACATGGAAGCATAACGAAAATCGGTTGTTTCTAAAGGAAAACTCAATATCGGTTCTTTAATTGATAATCAATTTTATTCATAAACGTTGTGACTTTTTTGTGACTAACAAATAGAAAATGTCGAAGAGGCCAAGCCATTCAACTTCCAAAGTCAAAAATAAAACAGCTTATTAATTTCTTCATACTGAATTAATGACATGCCTACTTGTCTATTATTTATACGATATTTACAGTGACTCAATGCGTTTGTATACATGTACAAGTAACTTTTTTTTGACCAAATACAAGTCACTTATTTATGAACTATTTCCGTTATCGTTCAATAGTTACTAGTGTGGCTTTTGTTATACCAACTTCTCTGGTCAAATATTTTCATAGTTCGTCTAACTTTTTTGCCATCTATGGTTAACTATATTAAAGAACAAAGGTTGAAAGCAAACCCTTCTCATTTGAAACCTGTTCAATGACTAGAATAAGAACACTTTATACTCAGCCACCAAGTAAAAAAACAAAGAAATCTTAAGTGTGATTGGATATCATAATTAGCGATATATTTTGGGTCGGTCGTATGAATTTAAAAATAAGTCATAATGCAGTGCTTACATTAATAGTAAAAAAAGAGATAATTACACTTAAAATTAAGCTTAAACTAAATTAATACAACAAAAATCAATTGTATATGAACAAACTGAATTATATCCAAGCTATTCACAATGTATTTGATTATGAATTATTTTATAGATTTACATCTAAGAAAACAAACACTAGAAACTAAACATATACATACATACAGTGATAATGATGTGTTTCAAAGAAAAATAAACATACAGTGACAATGAAGCTTTGATTTATTTTATATTACTACCATATTTCTCTGTACTATACAAGATAAATAAAAAACTGTCTTCAGACAATTATTGAACACTTAATCCCAATGAAAGAAACCATGGTAATCACAGATTCACAATCATCAATCTTATAATATAAAAATTAAATTAAAACCCATCTGAATTTATAAAATATCCTAAAAACTAATTCAAAACAATTGAGGAAATTTGTGTGCTAATAATACCATCAAAGAGATTTACTTCCATTATTCCATTGATATTCTTAGAACTTTAAAAGAAAAATTGAAATATAAATTTTACAAAAAAATTGTAATATTAAAAAAGTTCTAGACCAAAATAGATAAGAGGTTAACAGAATACAAAAAAGAAGAAGACCAAACTACTTTTTTGTCAAGAAAAGAAGGCCAAACTGCATTTTTTATCTTTAGTGCGTAAATGCGCATTACTCATTTTTTTCAATTTCAAGATTATGAACATTTTTTAATAACACAAATTCTATGCTGACGGGAAAATAGAATTTATGTTCCAAACTTCGAGGAAACAAAATCAGGAAGTTTTGTAAATATTCTCACAAAATTTGTAAGCAATATATATACAGATGACTTTAAGAAATTTCATAAATAATGAAAAACACATTAGAAAAGAATATCCAAAATTTAATGAGCAATTGCTTAAAATACTATAATTTAGATATAATTTTAATGAAAATTCAGCCAAAAAAGCACGAACTTAACACGAATTGCCAAAATAAACATGAACTTTTGAGCTGACCAAAAAACACCACAAACTTTCATTGACTTTTCAATTAATTCACAATCTTTTCGTTGACTTGTCAATCTAGCACGCCGTCAAAAAATTTAACAGAAATATTTAACGTCGTTAACTGTTGGCGTTAAGTAAAACGACGTCGTTTTCAAATGAGACGAAACGGCGTCGTTTTACGTGAATTGGAATTAAAAACATGAAGTCTCACGGGTTCGAACCCAGGTTGCTTGGATCAAACGGCGAAGTCTTTTGCCACTGGGCTACGGGCACTTTCAATGTATTAACTAATACATTTAATTTTCTTTAGTATCAATTGAACATAAAAAAAATTCTAAAAAACTTAAAAAGAATTTTAAAATTCTAAAAAATTGGAACAATAAAGAAACTTTTTATAAAATTAATTTTAAAATTAAAAATAAAATTTTATTTTTCTTTTACAAAATCAAAAATCATCCAAAATTCTGATTTTCTTAAACAATTGCTAAAAATTGAATAAAATCATCCAAAATTTAATTATACACCCATAAAAATATATCCACATAATGCTCAAAAAATTTCTAAAAACAAAATTCCAAAAAATTAAAAATTCAAAGATGATTAAATTTTGGATGATTATATTCAATTTTTAGCAGTTGTTTAAAAAAATCAGAATTTTGGATGATTTTTGATTTTTTAAAAGAAAAATAAAATTTTATTTTTAATTTTAAAATTAATTTTATAAAAAGTTTCTTTATTGTTCCAATTTTTTAGAATTTTAAAATTCTTTTTAAGTTTTTTAGAATTTTTTTTATGTTCAATTGATACTAAAGAAAATTAAATGTATTAGTTAATACATTGAAAGTGCCCGTAGCCCAGTGGCAAAAGACTTCGCCGTTTGATCCAAGCAACCTGGGTTCGAACCCGTGAGACTTCATGTTTTTAATTCCAATTCACGTAAAACGACGCCGTTTCGTCTCATTTGAAAACGACATCGTTTTACTTAACGCCAACAGTTAACGACGTTAAATATTTCTGTTAAATTTTTTGACGGCGTGCTAGATTGACAAGTCAACGAAAAGATTGTGAATTAATTGAAAAGTCAATGAAAGTTTGTGGTGTTTTTTGGTCAGCTCAAAAGTTCATGTTTATTTTGGCAATTCGTGCAAAGTTCGTGGATTTTTTTGGCTGAATTCTCATTAATTAACCCAAGAATTATAAGTGTATTTTTTCTCTTAAAAAAATAAAGATAAAAGATTAAGTTAAACCTATTTTTAACTTTTTTTTTACCAAAAAAAAACAATTTTCCCCAAAAAGTCTATCTTTTTATCCATGTCATGTATTTGAATTATTTGTCACTCCCCATCAAGGGGACAAACGTCTTTCTGGTTGTCATTTGCATTCCATCTCACCTAAATACAGAAACAATTTGGTTATGTACCTAATTACTATGCCTCACTTGTATATTCAAGTAAATTG